>BMAV01021686.1:486576-536292 GCA_019973955.1 Trichonephila inaurata madagascariensis
CCCCCCCCCCCAATTCTAAAAGGGAGTCATGCCGTGGCTTTTCTCTCTTTACAAACTTAATCAATTTTCAACAAAAACAAAACAATGCATAACATCAATTGCAAAAGCATATTACACATAGTAGAAATATTTAAGTAATAGGAGTACAAAAATCAAAATGCTCTAAAATAAACGAAACTATAACAACAAACGCAGTAATGACACTTCCAAAATATTAATTGATAAAAATGAATTTCCGTACATATAACTGACGATTAGCTTGTTCAAATCTATTCGACATCCAGAATAAGAGCTGGCGTTTCCTCCTATTCCTTCATAATAATAGATTCGTATTATAGCTTGCAGATAATGTTTTTAAAAAAAATTTTATATTGGAAAATAATATCATTTCAAACAATAAAATAGTAGTTATAAAAATACATGGTAGCATACAAATATTAAAATACTAATTTTGTATAAAAATCTACTCTGGCGCCATCGTAGTGTTAGCCATCGTAGTGTAGTACCTTATAGTGTTACACAAAATTTTGCATATATGAAATACATTTTTTAAAAAGATAAAAAAAATATAGACACTAATAAAATGAAATTATTAATAATATGAGAATGGTGTACAACAACTTATATGCACTATTCAACACAATAAACAATATTTTATTTTATATGCGTTATAAAATATATAAGAATATAAAAAATATATATATAAAACTTATAAGAATATAGGAATAAAAGAATATAAGAGTTATAAGAATAAAAGAAATCTTTAAATAATTGTGAGTCGGAAATGTGGACTCTCTTCTATCATCACCTTTAGTATTTATGTAAAATTTTCACAATATTCACTGTAACTTAACATATCGCATACAATATTTTGAATCTCTCCGTAACCTTCTAAGTATTTGTTTCATGGACAAAATTCTTTACTTTCTCTTACATCACACATTCACTAATATATACTGTATCCCACTACTTATTTTTGAACACATCTCTCTGAGAAATCTGCGTGATCAAATCACAGATGTTCAGGGATTCTAATAAGAAAACAATAAGAGGTGTACATACCAAACAAAACACATTTCTCCTCTTAATGTTTCAAGACATTTACAAAATTGTAATGATTGTATTCTCCCTTATCCACTGTATAATATCCAAAAATAAACTTCAAGTTATTAAATTAATTTTAAATTTAGATAAGGAAAATTTCGAGAAGTATAGGGAATCTTGATATATGGCCGGTATATCAAAACACACAATTTCAAAATGAAAAAAATTTAAATGACATGCAATAAGGTTACTGCTGAATAAAATAATTAACAAAACAATAAAATTCAGTGGAGAAAAAAGAATGCAAAGTGACTCTACTTTTGTTTCTTATAAAAATCAATATCGCTAGTATTAGTACATTAGTCATTTTTCTAAAAACTTAATTTATATCTTTCAACTTTAAAACACCAATTTCTATCATAAATGTTAACTCATTCGACATCTTAAGATAAAATTATGAGAATTATATTAAAATTTCTCAAAATTTTGTATGACAAAGCCTATACACTTTGTTTTCTCAATTAAAATATAAAGAATATACCATTTAACACAACTATATTATAAAAATATCATATCATATCATATATTCTTCTTCTTCTAAAAGCTTTGTTCAGCAAAACTCAGTCACTTCAATGTTACCAAAATGGAAATTAATAATTTCACTGACCTTTACTTCGTAGCGGCAGAAATTTTTGGTGAACGGTAATCCACATGTTGTTGTCCAATGATTTGATTTAGTAATTTTTTTCGATGTTGTCTTTCAATTTTGCATTTGATGTTTTTCCTCCTTTATTGTATTAGATGGTGGTCAAATTTGCAGTATTATTGTACAAACTTTCCGGAGAAGAAGATTTTCTTCCTTTCTTTTTTTTTCTTCTTCTCCATTAGAACGTTGTTTCTTTCATTCGCGATAATCTGGCCTCTAAAGCAAAGACAGAAATATCGTTCTGCGGTAAGACTGCGTTTTTCCCGGTGTTAAGAGCACGTTTCTTCTTTTTCCATACCATAGAGCATTCCTTTCAATTCCGGCAACCTGACGTCTTCAGTAAAGAGGTATACAGCGCAGTCGAAGTTTCATCAAATTCTCTATATCATTTATTACGGTCATTGGCGGTTTTTTTTTAAAAAAAATTATTTTACTATTAAGATAAGTTTTACGTTAAGATTTGAAATTTATTCGCAGACAGAATCCTGCCGGCTTATATTCTTACATGTTTTGAGCCAGAATCAGACTAGTTTTTAAAAAGGTCTTTATTCTAGAATTAGTACATCTCTTCTGACGCTAAGAGCAGGGAAGAAAAAACACACCGTATATATATATATATATATATATATATATACAGTCGACTCTCGCTAATTCGAAGTACATGTTCAGACCCTTGAAAAGCTCTTTATATTTTGAATTAAAACAGTATGTTTTGGTACACTCAGTATTTCGAAGTAAAATCTGTAGTTGGCCAGACTACAACACCCGGTAATTCGAAGTTATCTTATATGACTCTCGACAGTTCGAACACTCTCTATCATGTAGAGTCCTGTAGCAAACAGGTTGGAACTTACGTGTTTTGTGTGGTATTGTCTCTGCATGTCTCCCGTGTAACATAGTTCCTTTGATGACCATCTAGCTTTGGACCAAAATAACACAGAAACTCAAGAAGACTAATCGGAGGAGTTGACTTCAATAAATCTGAACGAAGCTAAAGTGTCACTAATTAAACTACTTAACTTTTTCCTTCCAAATCATGTTGATGCGGACTTTTTTGAATCTTCATTAATTCTAGAAAAATCTATTGACGAAGTTAGATTGAATGCCATGAAAAAAAACAGATTTTTTGTCAAAAAAGATTAATTATCATTCTTTCTATTCTTTTAATAATTTTTTAATGCATAAATCTATTCTTTTAAAAAAAATACAGGACTTTTAACTTCTGTATAATATTTATACCGTATAATATGTACTTTTAAAAAGTACTTTAAAATAAATTTATACATCTGTGCAATTCTTGTTTTCTTACATAGTTTCAAATTAAAATGTGTTAGAAAAAAATACTCCTCATGTATTTTGGGAGTTTTTTCCTAGTCTCTTGATAATTCGAAGTTTTTCATTTGTCCCTCCAACTCCGAATTATCGAGGAGTCGACTGTATATATATTTACGTTTTTACTTTTATTCAAAAAGAAAATTGCACTAGTTCATTAATTTGTCTATTAACTTATTGGACAGTTACACTTTGCGAGCCCTGTTGTGGTTTAACTTATAAAATGCTACACCAAGAAGGAAAGCAGATTTATTGTACACATACAGTGGAATAGAGAGAAGATTTGATTAAATGTGCTGGTTCTTTGTGATACATATAAGGCAGAATTCACTGGCCAGAAATTCTGCTTGTGCTAAAAATGATAGTTTTTATATTGGTTAGACATGAATTCAAATTGAACTTGTATGACGGATATAGGTACATTATTCTATAAGACTTCAACTTTATATCAAAGATTTTGAAAAATTGAATTGATTGAAAAATGGTGATAAGCAAGTCATTCTGCAATACTCGATTAATACTTCTTAGAAGGTGAAAGATCTGGAGAACGTGTTGACCAAGGAAGCAGTTCAGCACCAGCATCAAAAAAGATCAGGAATACACCACAACATGCGGTCTGACATTGTTTTATTGAAATGTAGTATTACGAATTTCTCAAAAATAGAATACAGATTTTAGAGAGTTCGTAATGCAATTGCGACAAGAGTACCGATTATCAGAAAAAAAGGCTTCTGGGTTGCGTACTCAATGGCACTCTATATCATCATTATAGATTCTGAGCCGATATTCAAAAGGATGACTTATGTAAAATGAAAAGGTTTGTGCCTTCACTCAAAGATACGTTCATCATGGTGTTGTGCAGAGAATAAGAATTGGTTTGAAAAGATTCCATTACGCCACATGTGTCCAACAAAAATGCCAATCCAACAAAACGAAAATTGTGAACATTTTGACATTTTAGATTATAAGTTCTTTTTAAGGTCAATGGATGAGAAAAAGAACTTAGGTGACTTAAATATTCTTAGACAGTCAAATAATTTGAGAAGGCATGAAAATGCTCATTGTTTCTAATTGAGACACATTCCAATGTTTTAATAACGACAGATACTTCAGCAGTAGATATAGATTATGCAGGATGAAGCTTAAAAGCGTTAAGTGACAGCTCTATCATATAAAAGCCACAACATGATTCGTTGACTGGAACATTCCATATCAATATGGCTAAAATCAGAAAATTAGTGAATAAAGTCATTACAAATATATTTGTAAGTACTTGCTATAACACAAAAAGAGACGTATCATGAAGGAGTTTCCTAAATGGAACGAAATTGTATATATGCGTGTACCATGCAACAAAATATACAAATTACTAAATTTTGGTGGTAAACGTCTAACCAGTTGGAACTCATGAACATTGTAACGAAGCATCTGGATGCTGCATAAAATAGGGATATCCCAGTGCTAATTTCTAAGCGAATGTGGTTCCTTCAACCCACATGTACTGCACCAAAGTAGATGGATTCACGATCACACTAAGTAGATGCCATCATTTAAAAGTGGAAGTACATTTAGACTAAAGGAGACAAGGCGGTCAATTTGCAGCATCGCTCTGTTTTTGAGTTGGAGTGAGGCTACCATTTAAAAATATTGGCAGGAATGGGTTAATAATGTTCGTACAGAGCATAAAGAAGGTAGTAGCCAGTTGAGAGCCACAACTGAACGCGAAGACAGAGAATTGCCCGATTAGCACCCCTTATGCGTCTTTATTAACGATCCGACATGTAATTGGCCACTATGCCGAATGTCTCCCACCATCAGACGCACTTGCAGAAAAATGCCAGTCGTATTTGAACTAAAATCTCCTGGACTGGAGTAGAATAATTGAATTGAGCGTCGATTATCAGAAAAGATTATCAGAGAGACATCCAGGATAGAGCTAGGACACTCATTGACCACTTCACAGACCGTCTATCTGAAATTGGATTACGTAATCCAATTTCAGATATTTGGATCGTTATAAACTAAGTTATTGATCTTGAATTTATAACTGATCATATCCTTGCTAATGTAGTGAGCAGTTCGTCAATAGTCAACGACCCCAATATTTTTCGCAAACAAATCTTTTTTGGTCATACCATACGATTTTAAAATCAAACTCCTCCCCACCAAGGTTCTGTTTCACAAAAATGTTTTCCCATTTTATTCCCTTTTTACTATAATACGAATATTCTTTAACCTTCTCTGATTACTAATACTTGATTTAAAGTTTTTTAAGTCCGAGGTTGGCTCTGTTAAGAGTTTTTATATTATTAGAATATATAACTGTAGATATACAACCCCTTAGCTCAAAAAAATTTCGTAGGTTTAGTAAAAAAATTCTGAAGTTACTAATTCGAGACGTATCGCTCAGGTAAGAGCACACGTACATAAGAGTATCTAACACTTTTGATAATCCTTTCCTTTGGAATCTTACACTGGACAGGCGAAATCAATTCCAGTTATTTCAGAAAAAATTTCTGAAGCTAACAATTTTCTGTTTAGAGAGAGACTAATGGAATCCTCATACATTATTTCTCCTAAATAATCGGTATCGATTAAAATATCAATTTCGTTAGAGTTCCCATTATCCGATACTTCAAACCCTTTACAAAGAGCTAATTTCAGGATATTAATTTAAAAATACAAATTCTATCGGTTGTATTGGAGGCAATTTAGAATTATGTCGAAAAACATGTTCTTGACTTTAATTTAGGACATGAGTGTAATACTGTTCCACGTTTAGAACATGAAGACAATGAATTGACTATAGCTTTGGTTTTACTATTGTCTCCGTTTTTCGTTAATTCTGTTATCGATTTTGATGATGTGTTCGGACTATCAGCATAAAGTACACATATCGATTCATGATGATTTTTAATATTATAAAGTTTACATGCATTCGTAAAATATTCTACAGATTTTACCAAGACATACTCGCTTAAAACATTCAAAACATCTACCCTGAATTTAAAATTTTCTCTTTTTTTCGATGACAGATGATTTATTAAATTCTTCACAAAATATACAACACAAATTTTAGATCCATTTACTAATGCAGAGATTGAAGAGATGCGTAAATTTCTTTTATTTTCAAATCTAATGGGACTATATGAGTTCGAATGCGCGAGAAAGTTTTCTTGCGATTTTAATAAAACGTGGATTCCCGACATTCTGCTTCAATTTTCATGAACTCTAATAACTCGGTTACATTAGGCACTGTTTTCAATTTTTTTTTCACGATTAAATTCTAGGGTTAGGTCTTAAGGGAAATAATTTCAGTAAAATTGGACAAAGTAAATGAATATATGTAACCCTTAATGTACCAGTGTAACATTAAGGTATCCGACTACGTTCGGAACCGTGATTTTGCAAAAGCGCATAAGTGGATAATTTTCATGATATTTAGTGTCACTTAGATTATAATACAAGTATAAAATTGTTTTAAGGACATTTTGATAAAAAATTTTTTTATTTAAATGCGATATTTTGGCAAAAAATTAACTTAGAATAATCTTTTTTCAAAATGTTCTCCTTTTGTGAAAAATGCTTCTATTATAATAATATTTTACCTGTATATAGCTCAGACCTCTCTACAGAGGCTCAACTAGAATTTTTGAAATATATAACTTAGAAGTGGATTTATCCGTATTTTATGATAACAGAGGGGAGAAATTTTAAGAAAAAAACGTCGATAATTATTTCAATTGGTGGTAACTCTGTAAATAATGTGAATTTTTCAAAAAATCATTGTTGAGCATCTGTGCAGTTTGAGCTATATACAGGCAAAATATTATTATAATAGAAGCATTTTTCACAAAAGGAGAACATTTTGAAAAAAGATTATTCTAAGTTAGTTTTTTGCCAAAATATTGCATTTAATTAACTTTTTTTTGTCAAAATGTCCTTAAAACAATTTTATACATGTAATCTAATCTAAGTGACACTAATCATGAAAATTATCCATTTATGTGCTTTTTTAAAATCACGGTAAGGGTCTCTAAAAATCTTAAAATTTATCTCAATTTCTCTCGATGCATAAATTTCTTAATGCAGTTATGTGTGAATGACACTCAACACAATTTCTAGATTTAATAAATGGTTTGTGTGTATTAATAGTTAATTCTTTCCTACCAAATTTGTTGATTAAAACTTCTATCGCGGATGTATAATTTTGTTCATTTAACGACAAAACAACTAATAACTAGCAATCCGTTCGAGTACTGCAATAAATAAGATGGTTTGCCAATGATGGAGAAGGAACACTCTCTTATCAATATATTCTTCGTAAAAATCTAAAATTAAGCAAGAACAACTCCTAAATTTTTGTTGCAAAATCATACAAAAAAACTTAGAAATTTCTCGCATGTCTATTAAGCCTTTTAATGCCATTCCGCACAATGTATTTAAATGAAAAATCTTCCTCAACGTATGTGGCAGCAAAAGAAAAGTGTAAAAACAAATTAAACGCAGGATATGATATGCAATGCTGTTAAATTCACAGACTAGAAGTTTGAAGATCAGGTATAAGGTAAATACCGTTACTTAAGTTTGTGTATGTATTCGAACATCAACCGTTTGAACATCAACCAAATGAAGTTAAATAACCAGAAAATTTGTGAAAAAAAAGTGGCACAACCACTTGCTGTTTTCTTAATTTGTTGTATGGAAATTTCTTGTAACATTGCACTTATAACTGGAGTGCCACTTGACTGGGTTCAAAATTACGAGGTACATTGCCAATAGCCCTCGCTTTGATTTAGAGTGGGATACATTTAAGAATAAAATAAAAGCAATAGTATTGTATTTACTTATGCTATCTTTCAATTCAGAAGTTTTGTTTCTATAATTTCGACAAAATTCCAAGAAATCAAGAAGGTCGTTGAAGATATATAAGATATTGAAAATCTTTTTCAGAGATGATTGAGATGACCATCATCAGTCAACATTTTATAGTTGTCTTGTTAATATTCTTTCAAAATATCATCACACAAATTTGTTTCATCATAATGATTCTCATTTCGTTGTTTCGAAATGCCTATTTATGTGATTATACTATGTGTAGCTTCCAGACTCTCTTTTTTTTTTTGCTAAGCAAACTTTTTAGGAGCATTATGATGATATATATATTTGGAAGAGCTTAACAAATTCGGTAGGAACTGCCTGTCTAGAGGGTTAATTAAGAAGTGAAATTTTCCTATTTAGGAAGGAGTTGGATTTCATTGATTGTTTTTATATAGAGTATACTCCCTTCAGAAGTAGAGTGTAGATTTTGAGTTCGAAATTATACATTTATTCACAGAAGAATGATCTTATTGCTTAAGAGATAGATGACAGATACTTCGGGAGTATTCTTTTTAAAACTGTACATAGATAGAGGGACAATGTTACCAGTATTTTTTACAGGATAGACCAATCACTGGCATTCGATCATTTATTATTTTCAGAGCTTCAGTAAACGAAATGAGATATTTTGAGGGTCTGAATTTCCTTTTCTTCGACCCAGCGGGAGCAGTTCCAAAAACATGTCGGGTGGTCTCTGTTGCCAATGATAGGAGAACAGAGAGCACAACACTCCTTTCGATGGAGATCTAACACAGTGCCCAAACCTTTAACATTTAAAAAAAAAAGAGAAAGTTTTGGGATAAAAGGTAGTACTAAAAATTTAAATAAGTTATTTTTATAGATTTCGGGATGTGTAAGTGTTTTGAATGTTAATTTAAATATATAGTAGGGTGCGTTTTGACTATCTCGATGAATAGATATTCATTGGACAGGACAAACATTTTGATATTTAATAGTCTCGATTATGATTTTCTGTATCATATATCGAATCATGTTTGGATGCAACTCCTTGCGATAAATTCAACGTTATGGATAGTATTTCTGAGAATTCTTTTTTTATTTATTTATTTATTTTATTTCATAATCTGTTTTACTTGTTTTTCAGAATACACTTTGATTGGAATATCACCCAAATTTCATTTTAAATTGTCTGAGTCTCTTCTACTCTTCCTAAAATAGTTTTGCGGATAAAATGAAGTAGAAACGTTTTTAATGAGTTTTCATTTTTTTTATTAAAAAATTATAGTTATTTGTGCTCATCATTAATTGAGCCTCAGAAAGCTTAACTTTATTAACAGATTTAGGCCGTCAGGGCACAAAGACGTAAATGGATTAGGAGATATATATTAAGTATTCATTTGGTTGTATTCATATTAAAGTAACCTTTTGACCCGGCACTTTCAGGATGCACGAATTCCTGCATAAATTCGAGGTCCCCACATTTATCTAATAATTAAAGCAGAACCACCAGATAATTGTTTAATGCAGTTACCCATCATGGGTCCAGGACAGAGTACAGATTCAAACCTGAAGCCAAGGAGGATTTCTAGAAATTGGCAATAATCCTCACCGTTTACCCTGATGCTACTAAAACCCACAACCTCTTGGGGTTATTCAACAGAACGTACCATACAGTCGTCTTAAAAGCGCATTCGGCTTCTCCGCTAACACTTCGCCCACAAGGGTCCTTCCCCATGGGCAAATAGCATCCCTCAAAGGAGAGACTATGCTAGAGATCCTACAAGTAGGAGGGGATAGGTTCGTAGAGAATACGTTCTAATCCGATCATTTGTTAGTTTTCTATATTAAATTTTCTTTTTGATTTTGAAATATTTCGTGAATTAAAAAAAATTATGAAAGGAAGTAAAAAATGAATTTGAAAGAAACTATTGTAGAAAAATAATAGGTCAGTAAATTCTTCGCATAAACTGTGCACAAAGGTCATGAGTGAAAATTCCTCCAAATAAGCAAAGAGATTAAATAAAAAAGGAAATAAGGGGGAAAGGAATCACTCGAGAGTGTGAAGACCGTATTCGTCTTAAGAAGACGAGTCTTATAGATGGCTCACACGAGGCATAACATGACCATTACATAAATATATCCAATGTTGCAATATACTACTTTTGAATCCAATCCTATGCTGTAGAATTTCCCAAATACAATTTTTGGCTTGCCAATCTTCCATTTTATACCAACTTTTGAAGGATTTTATCCTGCCTACATTTTTCAGATGCTCTAAAATTCTTTTGATTTGCATATCCAGTACATAATACCATTCATTTAAAATTGGCATTTGTTACGAGCTGTCTTCATGGTGTGGTAATTTTAATCATCAGAAGTGTATATTTATATAAATACTAAGCATAATTTACAACATTAACTTTATTATTATTATAAAAATAGTCAGTTGTTATACCTGTTAGTGTAATGACTACTACGGTAGCCGCTGCAACTATCGGCACCAGGTAGGGTATCATTGCAGAAGCCGTTCGGAGCAGCCTCATTCTACAGAATTGAATTCCAAAAATAAAATTTTCTTCTGGTTTTTGGATATTGCAGTAACCCAAATGCAGCACTGAAAAAAATCATGTTCGATAAAATAAGTTTAAAATCAAGAATAAAATGAATAGACACTAATAAAGCGTTCGCTTGGCAAGATTTTCATTGCTCATTCCTTTTATCTGAGGATATATTGGCCGTAATTGATGCTAAAAGATGCCTTCGCCTGATAACACACGGAGCAGAAGCTAAACTTGGAATGCTTTTTTCAGATAAATAATAAATTATAGTTTAAAAAACTAAAAAAACACACTTTTATATTATAGTAAGAAATCACTCACACCCGCATCCTTCCCTTTTTTTCCATAAAGAACACTTTTTGTTTGTATGTTGTATTTGTATTAACTATGACCGTTTTCGTTTAGGATTGTAAATTAATCTTTTCGTCATCAAACCTGAAAAATGGATCTGGAATGAGTCGCCAAATCTGAAAATGGGAAATCGTTAATATTGATAATCCTGATCAGGACAATGGAACAAAATTATTAAACTATTATCCTGTCATCGGTCCTTGACAAGTGTGCAAAATTTCGAATTGATCCAACTTTTTAAAGTAGGTAAAAATCGAGCTCAAAGATTCCGTTACATATAGATGAAGCTAATAAAAGTGTGTTAAAAAATATCCAAGCATTAAAATAAGTTCATGTTGTCACATTCTGTATGTCCATTCATCATACAACACTCTTAAGATTTTATATTTTATTAATGAACCATTCCCCAAAAATTAAATATCAATTTATTACATACTGGAGAGACAAAACATTGAACACGTTTTATGGGGAAAAAATTGATTAATTCAAGCAGAAATATAATTTGCATAATAAAATATGCTATTTTTTATAGAATAGGGAAGCCAGATAATAATATTCACGTTGAATAATTTGTTATTATGAAAAAATGCCGAATTTTCGATCCGTTTAACATTAAACGAATATAGTTTTAATAAGCTAAGCAAGCAAAAAAAAAATTTCCTCTGAAAATTATCTTTATAGTATATTTAATAGCCGATTGACTGAAATCGTGATTACTTCAGTCTCAATTGCAATATTTATCATGAAATGTTATTAAGGCTCCTACAAGCAGTTCTAATTTATGCAATTAATTTTCATTATTTTCTTTGTCATATGATAATTTAGTGCGATAACTGTGACAATAACTGATTAATAACGGTAATTTGTATTAAAAGAGTTTTTTAACTATGTTTTGGCATCTAGAAAGCTAAAAAACATCCAGACACAGACTGCTGTTTTATTTTAAATTTTCGAATGAACATTATTAATTTCGTGTAACTAAGATAGAACAGAAAATTGAATCTTCTTTATATCTTAGAATATTAAGTTCATCCCATTCACGCTAAAAAAATAATATGCATGCCTTGGTTTTCCACATATTTTCTGACAATAAATAGGTTTGTGAATTAGATTTTTTTTAAAAAAAATGAAATTATTCCTATTTTTTACCTCGGTCTTTTAAGCTAGGAGTAAGCAACATTTTAAAACATTATATATTTCTTCGAAAAAAATTTAATAAGAACTTTGTTGCCTTTTACTATGCTGAAATGCAAATTATTCTTTTGGAGCTTTTATCTTTGCTTACGAAAAAACTAGACGTTCGTAAAGCTTTAATCCCGAGAGAATGTTTATTTTATTTTATAAGGAACTCTAATTTTTTCCAACTAACTTGAAATAACGTTGGAAAATAATTTAGTTTATAGAAGGGAAGTTCCTGAATTTTCAAACATAAAATATTAAAAAATTCATGTTTTGTGCAACCTCACGTCTAGACATATGGTAAGTATTTTAAGTCAAATTTATTTCACTTTCCTCATTACATACATTTTTATAGCAATTAAAATATGACTTATAAATTATATTTTCATATAAACTACTCAAATTTAAAATTTCTAATCACATCAAAGTAATATAAACAACTAGCCATTACCCGTCCTCTTCGTTGAGTATTTCCTGATGTTGTATGAATATATATACTATGGGTGTTTTTAAGTTATTGACTTAAGCTGTCATATGTATTCAAAAATGTATAGTCTTCGCCTCTTCAATTTATAAACCAAATTCTATTTATATTCTCTACACCCCTTTACCCCTCGTGGAAGTCGATTTCCGTAAACCTGTTCTTAGCAAATCTCTACACAATAAAAAAGCCATTCTTACAAAACTTCAACATCTGTCTAACAATTAAAAAATGGGTGTTTCTTTTTATTTATACATCTCCACTAACCGCTGCAACACTCAGTTGAGAGTAGATTTCCGTGGGAAAAAAAGTTCTTAACGGATCTTTATTCAACAACAGATACACGCCTATCAAATTGCAAATCGGTACATCTAATAGTTCAAAATCGTGAACTGTTTATCAGTGTTAAACCCGTTCTTCGTAAATCTCTATTCAACAAATAAAGATTCTTGCCAAATTTCAAGTTTGTAAATCTAATAATTCGAAAACGGGAATTTTTAAGTACATAGCGCCCTTAAGCCCCAGCAATAAACGTTGAGGGTAGGTTTCCGCAAAACCCGTTCTTAGAGGATCTCTACTCAACAAAAGAAACAGGGTTACTAAATTTTAAGTCTGTAGGTCTAATAGTTTGGGAGATCTCGTGACGAGTGAGTGAGTGAGTCACTTTTCTCCTTTATATATCACGCATCTTTATAGTGAGACTCTAATATAACTCTATCTCCTTCATATATACAGATTTGATTAGCATTGGTGCGTTACTCTTACATATATCTCAATTCTTTTTAAGAATGAAAATTAATAGAACTATTTTTAAAAAAATTCAAGAGAATAATGCTGTAATCTCTAACAAATTATTATTTTGTTTTAAGAATGAATATAAGTCAAACAAAATTGAGAAAAGAGTAAAGTATAAATACTGATCTGTGATTGTGGAAATGAAATTTAGTGATTATCATATATATACACAAATAATAAGTTTTAGAAATCCTGAGTAAGTGACAGGCATTGTTTACTGACTAATTTAATGGTCATTTTATATTCGAATGATTAGTTTATTAATTTTAATTGAAATTCACGGTAACCGAAATCATCGAGAAAGCTCTATTGGAAGCCGTTATTCACTGAAGTTAAAATAAATGTTTTAATCTCGTGGAGTTAGAAAGGGAATTAGCTGTTGAATTTAAATGGAATTGTTCATAAAGTTAGGGGAACCTTTCAATTAAATCAAGAATTAATTCCTGGTTAAGCTTCTATTTTACTGAATACATGAAGTAATACACGGATACTTAATACACCACAAGTCGTAATTCGGACTAATCACATTTTAAGGGGAATTATCGGTTTTAATCTGCTTATACAGTAAGGAAGGTATAAGTTATATATTTATGACAATGTTGTGATCTTAATTTACCGTAACAGGATGTATTTCACCACTTGAATTCCATTGAAATAAGTTGACAAATTTGAGAATCCTTCTGAATAAGTAGCTTAAAAAAATGCCAAAAACCATTGAATAAATATCAAGTTTTGTACATAATTACACTTATAAACGAAAAATAATGTTAACGTTACAGAGTGCTTAGTATCTCTTCCTTGAATATATAAAGACCCACTACATATATATTTATGCTAATTAGATTTTTATTAATAGAAACGGCTTGCATTAAATATAGATAAAAGTTGCTGGTACAGGAGATGATGGTTAATATTAATCTAATCCATCAAACTAATTGAGTATTCAGGATATTCAAATTGGAGGTTATATTCTAGAAATGTTTGTATTTTTTACAAAATAGTCACGCTACTTCTAAGAACTTACTTCACATATATAATACAAGGTTACATAACATATAATACAAGGTTGGATTTTTTTTTATTTCCGAAACGAGCATTTATGGATAATTTAATAGCCTATTTTTAACGAAAAATATTTTTTTTAAATACATTTCTGTTCAATTTGCTACGTGTTTAAAATATCTATTGCCTTATTGGACTTGATTTTATTCCTTGTGTCTTTGAATTATACAGTTACAGATATATCCGAGGCAATCAATATCTATTAACTTTATTTCAAAAATTTTACGTCGTGCTTAATGAAATATATCCAAAGAGGATTAGAGGTGCATAAATTCCAAACAACCAACCAATCATCAAAAACTGTTATTTGAGTTAAAACAGTGACAAATAGGTTTATAAATATTAATGTAATATATTTTCTGCATAATTCATGGAAATTAAAGGAATTATATGAATTAATTTGTATTTTAAAAGTTCTTGCTTTCGAAAAAAAATTATTTCCACTTAATTGCAAAAATAAAATTGATCCTAAGATCACTGTAGAATACACTGTAGAATTTAGAGGGGATTATTTTTAAAACTTTATTTTTAATTTGAAAAAGTTACATTCCCCGAATTTTATGAAACGGTTCTCTTTTCTAATTCTGCTTACCAAAAAAGATACTGGACAGGAAAAGAAAGAGTAATTGCTTCTCAACACATTGAATTCGCTCAAAATTTTATAAAAGTTAATTGAAGTTATCCATACATATATGCTTTTAATATTAATTAAATATGAATAAAAATCATGATTTACTTATTTTCAGAAAAGGTGATAGATTTATATCGTCATTTAATAGAGTGTGGAACGTATACTATGACTGTTTTATATCTTAAATTTGTCATTTTTACATAAGTTTTAATTGAATAAAATTATTACCTTAAGAGTTATTTTTACTTCATTTCTTGTTTCAAAGCGTTGATTTATTTAAAAATGAAAGGATTTAAAAAAAAAATTCTTTGTTCATACACTGCTGGCCCTCCAAAATGCAGCACCAAGAAGGACAAGAAATATCAAAGACAAATTTATTAAAGATCTAGTATACAGTATGAAGGTGTAATGATTAAATATACAGCCTTCTGAAAGATGAGAAAGGCGATAAAATCAAAAGTGTATGTTGCCGACAATGCTAATAGTAACCACTGTTACACGCCACGAATGAAAGAGACCTTGAATGTCTTGTTAGAGTACAGTCCAAACTTCTATATATTGTCAAAGATTACCTTATGTAGCAGTGGGTGGTGTATCTAGGGTAGTCGATCTCCAATCATCGACCAGATGTGTTCGTTAGACAATAGATCGGGAGAACAGACAGGCCAAGGTAGCAATGCAATCTGGTGAAAGAATATTGCGTATCACGTGTCATCATTCATTGCTTTGTTGAAATGTGGCAGCAGGCAAGTTTTGAAGATAAGTGGGGACAAGAATCTTCAAAACCTCAGAGGTATAGCTGTAGTTGGTCATTGTACCACAATGCTTATTAGGTAGATGTGGGAGGAAAGTCCAGTACTAACTCAAACCATAGCATCGGATACAGGACTAGTAGGGCTATGCATAAGGCAACAGTTGAGCAACATCTCTCCACTTGAATCCAGACTCCAATCCTACCATTGTGATGTTGCAGGCAGATGTGTGTTTCTGCGAAGACACTGTCGTGTTATTCGGTGATCCTCGTCTGCCATTCATTGCCTCATTGTAGACGCAAATACAAGTGGTTTTTAATCACGCACAAAAAAAGCAGCAATAGACGCCTTGCGGACATTCGACTATACAGCAAATGACGTCGAATTGTACGTGAAGACACAGATTTCTGTGAAATCGACCGTATTTGTTGTGATATGGCTTCTGATGAGGAATATCACTGCTACGTACAATATGCAATTAACCACTTGTAGTAATGCAATGAGGATGATGCGATCAGTGCCTTCAGTAAGTTGTTTCCAGGGATCCATCAATTATACAAGTCCGCTTCACTGTAGTTTGGTTATATACGATGCGAATACCGATTTCTCAGATGGTAATCCACATCCTCTGCAGGCAGCGATTATTCTTCGGTGGAACTCAGAAAAGTGCTAGGATAATGCTCTTATTTTAATTCTAGACATACTAAATTTGCTCAATCAAAACAACCACACTTAAAAACAATTACAGTAATCCAACAACATTCTCTCTTTATAAAGTGCTTGTTGGTGGAGCTACAAGAGCCCATGGGAGTGCTTTCGCTGAAATGCATATAATTTACATCGGTATCATCACAATCGTTATACGCCAGTGCTTCTCAAACTTTCTATACATGCGACCCGATTTGCAATTATAATTTTCATCGCACCCCCTCCATACAATAATAATGTATTGAATTCAGTAATAATATACTTTGATGTAAAAATACAATACGACTTTAATAATAAATCGTACAAATTATCATGATAAGTATAAAACTTTGTATATAATTTTATGACATGCCCATAAGGTCGCTGATAATTATTAAACTTGTTCTTAACTTAGTACTCTTAAATTAATAATGAAACACATTGTGCAGTACTGATACGTTTATAAATGTATCATATCAGTTTAAATGCGTATTTTATTTCTTATTATGTCAGAATGTATTTTGTTTTGCTTCCTTTCAGTAAATTAATAATTTTTTTTAAAATAAACTTTTATTTTCGATATACTCGCGCCCCCCTTGAAGGGTTATCACGCCCCACAGTTTGAGAGACACTGGTATACGCAGTTGAAAATTTCTTGGAGTTTAGATGATTCCTTCATGATGTTGCCCTTTTCGGGTGACCAGCAGTGTATATGTTTCTTAAGGAATACTGTTGCAAATGAAGACTACACATATTACAAGAATCGCTTTGGTGGAATACTTGAAATTAGTGATTAGAACTCTTAATGATTTTAACCTATAACATTTATTTATTTATTCATTTTTGAAGGAACGGTATGACTGTAGCGGTTCATCAAAAATGTATTACAAGTAACCAGGTTTTTAATGATAAATTTAGATAAATATAACTAGGGATCAAGTTTTTAGGAACAATCTTTATAGTATTTCCAGAATAAAAATAAAAGGAAATAAAGACCCTAACTTTTATGGAACCATTGACGGAGCTCCTGTTCCGAAATCGCTCTGAGAAGCTCAGAATAAATGCATGGAAATATAATAAAAAAATACATTAAGACAGAAATAACCTCAATAAACTAAGGATGAATTGTCCTTATTTTTAGTTGAAAAACGTGAAAAGAATTTAGGAAGTTCCTTTCAGGTTAAATTAATTAGTTAAATTTCGCTTAGACAAATCGCTAAATCAATTTTACATAAAAGCTGCTCTTTCAGCTATTTTATTTACTACGAGATTCCATTATTAAGTCCCATACAACAATGCAAAGATTAAAAGCGCCTGACATAGACTGATAATAAGATTAATTACTCATCTGAGTGCGGCGTTGAAGTAAAGTTATTTAAATGGTTGACTGCGTGATAATTAGTACAGTATCTTAGCTGCTTCAAGAGAAGACTGGCAATATACAATTCCCTTTTAGATCTTAATTTTTTTTTGCTTGTCAGTTCAGGGCTACTGATAAACTTGAAAATTTAACTACAGTTTTTGAGAGAAAAAGTCCTTCAAAAAAATTTGAAAGATTTCTATCATTATTAAAATCTAATTCGCACGAAAATTTATAAAATTTTTTGTATTGTAAGCGTTTTAAGTAAAAATAATTTATGGAAACATGTATAGTTTTTTTATAGGGACACTTTTAATTGCTTTCAGTATTATTTTTTATTATATTTTAGTGCGTGATGATTACATGGGTTGTTTATTAACATCGCGCTGAGAAACTACGCAAGGGCTATTGACGACGGATCTCGTAATTATGAACCGTGGTCAAGTGATGAGGATGATACCTGAGCTAGCACCCCACTTTCCTAATTTATCCATCACGTCAACATGAGGACTTTAAGCCTCAACAAGATTAACATGCATCAGCCCCTCTATACCCCTAGCCTTCAGTAGCTGTAAGCCCAACTCGACAGAAAAAACGCCAGCCACGACTTCACATCTATGACCGCTCGGCTACCGCAGCCCAAAGTTATTGGAAAAATTAACGTCACACAACAAAGCTGCACGATGGTTATTGACGACGGACCTCGTAATTTTGAACGACACCTGAACTATTCATCTTCCTAACTTACACATCATACCAACGGAAGGACGTTTGAGCTTCGACAGATTTTACTTGGAGCCGCCCCCACTGCAAGGCGGGTCTTCAACGGTACTAGGCTCGAACTCGTGACCCGCCAGCCATGAGTCCGTGACTTTGACCACTAGGCTACCACCGGCTACCAAAGTTATTGGAACAAAGGCAGATCTAAAAAATTTTCACATTAAATGAGAGTTCGTTTGTCAGAGATATTGTTTCCCTTTGAATTAAAATTCGAATGAATTCTTTCTTCGAGTGCGAATAAAATATCCCAAGATTCCCTGCAATTGTCAAATTCCCCTTTAATTAATTTTTTTTAATAAAAAACGTGTCCGAAATGCTGGAAGTGAACTATTGATTAATTTAGGATTAAACTTGAGTCTTAAAAAATGAATTTCAATTCATTTTTGCCTATAATTTCCCCAATCGTTTTTAGTCAGAAAGAATTTTTGATTTTTTTTTCCAATCATCTTAGGTTTTGTTTTACAAATTACATGAACTTTTTGTCACGCATCTACAGAAAACTCATTCCTGCTTAGAAATAGAACAATTATTCTTGGTTCTATGCATATCATTTCGCTCTTGTTGAACCAGACATTTTTCACTTGAGAGTAATTTTCTGGGAGGAATATTCCTCTCCCGTCATGCACGTGCTTTAGAAATAGTTCTCATTTATCTTAGCGTAATATATTATCGTCTCGCTGAAAGTTAATCGTACCAACAATTTTATAGTCCAGAACATTCCGTGTTCAAGTGCTGTAAGTTAACTGTCACGATTCTTCGATAAATCAATACACAGAGTCTATTAGACTTAGAGGTATCTATGACAGTTGTTGATAAATGATCATCAAGACTTAAGCTGCAATCCCATATAATTTTATTTCGTTAGAAGAGGAAAGTGAATTTTGATGTAGTGATTATTAAAATCATGAAGACTTTAATGACACTATTTGTGAAAGAGTTTCTTTTCACAGTAAAACCAAATAGTTCAATTTGTTTTTAATTTCATAGATTAACGTTTTGGAACTCCATGTTTGAGCAATATTTTATTGGTAATTGATTGCTCATTAAGTTTCTCATATCTATTTAAGGTTCAAAAGGTTTTGTATTAAATATTACAAAAAGTAACTTCCATAAATAAGATACACACACAAATAAGAAGATACTATAACTAACATTTTACTTATACTAACGTAATAATCACTATTCTGAATGAATAGTTAACTCAAATTTCATCAGTGTCAAAAATAAATGCAAATATTTCTTTTAATGACTATTAATTAAAATTAGACATCTCTAGATATCATATTTTGTAACAATCATCATTCATAACAGATCCAGCTGAGAAATGTATTGTGGAACTTGATTATTGTTTATTCTCTCGATTTATGTTACTTAACATTTTTTATTATTATTGTGGGATTACTGATGTTATAAAATTGAAATACAAGCACAGTTTCGAAGCGATGAAATTTTATTTATTTATTTTTATTTTATAACCTGTTGGTTGATTGATTGAATATTAACGTCGCACTGTTCAGCTACACGAGGGCTTTTTATAACCTGTTGGACGGCTAGGCTTATTCTTTCGATTTAGGACTAATTGAAGAACTGATATTAATGCCTACAAATGCACTGAGATTAATGTTCAAGCAATTGTCTTTTTCTGTCCTAGAATGTGGTCATTTTCGCTCACAAAATTGCTTCCCATGTAAACGATTTATCACTGACATGATACTGAACACTCCAAACATGCAACTCAATATCTTCTGACACTTCTTTTTTCGAAACTAAATCGACGAATTTCCTCAAGTTTTCGCTGCATTACAATTAATTACAATTACGTTTTTCAAAAAATGCTTGAAATATCCCTCTAAGATAGAAAAATATAATACATAAGCATCTGCTTAGCTCGGTTTTTATAATTTTATTTACTTTGCATCGGGTTCTCACGCGTATTTCCCTTAATTAATCCCTAGGACTACTTTACTCAGTTGTTTGATATGAGAACCTTGCTTTGTGATTTACACAAATGGACAATAATATTTAAGTAGCAGTGTAGTGAATAGAAAGGATGAAGGGTGAATGAAAGATAGAGGAAAGACAAGAAAAGAATAGACGCGGGCTGGACGTCTGAGCTATAGAAGTATTAATGAGGTAAGAGAACCCTCGGTGGAAAACATCCAGAGCTCAAAATCCGAGTTTCGTTAATAAGAGAGACAACTGTTTAGAGATCATAAGATAACAATAAAATATTATAGTAACATGTAACATAAAATTTATTTTGATATTGATTTTTCGAAGATTGGATAAAAGAATTAAAAATAAAAAGAATCATGTCTTTTATTAATACTGGAACTTACCCGTCACAACTTCTTACAATATTTTGAATTCATGTCATTTGTCTTTTTACCCCTTAACCGGTTTGCCCATCCATTGTACGGGCATTGATATTTTCTTTCTTTGATTTGCGTGTATTTTTTAATTCTTATGGGGATATTATTTAGAGCTAGAGTTTTGAAAGGGCGTTGTAGTTTGTATATGGCACTGAAATTCGTTTCATCCAGCAATTTCTTTGTTGTAAAGACGGGAATTTTTCCTTGATGAAGGCAGGAATTTAGACCTTAAATTTTGTGTTCTGTTGTACGCAATGCTTTTGCACCAGACTGGTAACACAAACAACAAAAACATTTTTTGTGTGAAAGGATGGATTCAGTTTGGATACAGATTCAGAACTGTGTCTACTGATTATATAGATTATTCTTCAGAGGAACACACACAAAGACCTCAACCCTTTAAAAAAGCACGAGCATTAAAAGTTTTCTAAGATATAAAAAAAAAATACTTCATAGCATGCAGATTGTACTTAAAAACAAACAAACATTAAAGAGTTTTTGTGTTCCATAATTGTAAAATAAAAAATGGTATGAAAGCTGTAAAATTTAAAATTAAAATAAAATTCTTTCTTTTTCTCATCTTATTAAATGTATGGTGTTTAGTTATATACAATAAAAATATGGGTTTTTTTTAAAAAACATTTTAGGTAAAAAAATTGACCGGTTAAGGCAGCGATATTCAACCTGCGGCCCAACGAGCCTTTTTAAGTGGCCCGGTCAGTGCCCATTGCTCTGAAAAATTCACGTATTTAAGAACAATATATTAAAAATTCGATGTCAAGAAATCAAATATATCAATTTCGCTTTTTGCTGTCGATGTCACACGAGTGCGAATTGATATTCTTTTTTTATTTGCTAACGGTTACGGTTAGTGTGATAACCGACAACAGTAAAGTAGTGACAGTTTTATGGAGGGAACTAATTTTGAACTATCTTTCATATCTTGCAAGCGAAAAATATTCGAAGAAAATATGTTTCAAGACGATTGGGAGGTTGACTTTTTTAAGGTGAAAAACAAATATGTATTAGAAATAGTTTGATTTTTGTCACGAAAGGGCTGTATTTAAAAAATACCAGTAAACAGGAATCATTCAATGACACTTTTCCTCGAAAATCTCTTTCAAGAGGTAATAAGTAGGATTTCTTGAATAATCTTTGCAATAACAACAAAGTGTTTTGTCAGTGGTATTATCACAGCGGTAACAAAGACATCCTATGAAGAGTTTGTCATATTATTGATAATAATATGAAGCCTTTTACTGATGCAGAAACTGTGAAGGAGTGTTTATTAAATACTTCTAATTCAATGTCAGTGACACAAATAAAAAAATATGAAAAATAGTAATTAAAAAAAAGCAAACTAGGATTTTAAAATATTTTGAAAAAAAAAAAAAAAAAAAAAAAAAAAAAAAAAAAAACCATGAAGCGGCCCGCGTGAAATTGCTAACATATGTTTGCGGCCCACGTGAAGTAGCTGACATATGTATGCGACCCAGCAGAAAAAAAGTTCGAGTACTCCTGGGTTAAGGGGTTAAAGATTGCAAGAGAATACGACGTTCTTTAAATTTTGAAAATGATAGCTGAATTTGTGACGGATCTATTAGCGTACCTTCCACTAATCCTCTTGGGAAATCTTTGGATTATCATTCGCGTTTATTCACAGCCAACCCTTTTGAAGAAAAAACCGTGATATTCAAATTAAGTCTACTATATATAGTCAAGGTTTTCTTGCTAGCAATGAGGAGAATGAAAGAGAAAGCCAGAAGTCAGGTGAGATTGCTACTGACAAGGTATCACTCAAATTTACAGAATATTTCAAATATTAAATAGACGAAAGAATTAAAGTGACGATTAGTAACAAAGGTTAAATTAACGTTAAGTTAATTGGGATAATAAAGAGGTCGATTTTTGTAGATTTCTTATCATTCAAGCATCTCGTTTTTGTTCCACGTATATTGCTTACATTGAGATATTCTCTTCTTGTTGAAATTAATTGAACCAACGTTGCTATTTTGTGAGATCAATAAATAGATTGTTTCTGATTACGGCTCTTCCCTTCCTCCCACATCTCTAAGAGGGCAAGAGAGAGGGACGATTCCCTCATAAATTTTATTATTGTTGTTAATAATTTTTCATTTTAATTTAAGAATTTGATATCTCTTTAGTTTTGATTTTGAACAAAAAGTTTATGAAGTGTTGAATTAAATACTCACATTTAAAGATCACTGTAAGGAAGTTCAATTTTCTAAATAAGGAATAAAATAAAAGTAATTTAAATAAATCGCTAAAACTTCTGCATTAAAAAGTGTGATTTTAATATTTAACTTATTAAAACAGTACAGAATCCTTCGAAGCTCAGTTAATTTAAACTGATACATTTTATTTAATAATAATTGCTTTCTTTCCTAGGTTTTTTACTTTAATTTAAAATCTAAAAACACTTCTAGAGTTTTAATGTTGCAATTTTCATTGACTTCTCTCAACAACTTTTTCTTCAGTTTTTAACATCAATAAATAAAACTGACGAAAACATTTTTTCCAGTAGCATTCACAAAGTAGTTTTTTTTTTCAATTTTTATTGCCAAGTATTTATTTCTGAACTATCTAATGCAGTCTTCGGCCTGATTTAACGTTTTGCTCCACTTGTCTATCGAATTCTGTTCCCTTATTCTTTCTTATTCATTGAACTGAAAGTTTTCTTTCCAACATTCACTGTTTCTGACTTCTCGAAGCGACAATGAATTAAATATGTTTCCAGCGTTTTATGAAAAGAAACAGGGTGGGGGAAAGATGAGAGAAGCTGAAGAAGGGAGGAAGAATGTTATTCAAGGTTGTTAAGATGGAAAAATTGGAATGAATGTTTGTATATATACATATATATATATATATATATACATATATATATACTAACTAAGATAGTTTCTTTGTGAACATCATATATATATAATGTTTTCGAAGAAAAACTATATTTGACAGAGAGTGGCATGGAATAGAGCGTTATTTTTAGACAACCTACCCATTCAGGATGGTGCATACAAGCCAGAGTCTTTCTGGGTAAATGATCATTGGAAGTACGTGAAAAAAAAAATCTTAGATTTTGAAGACATGTCCGTTGCACGTTTTTATAAATAGATTCAATCATTTTTTCTTCTTCTAGAGGCTTTTGTATTTTGTGACATATTGTGTCAGTAGGAAAACTTTTTTTAAAATTCTTTTTTATATTTTTCGTTTTCAGACTAAATCATTTCTAATGGTCTGACGTGAGAGGGAAAAAAGAATTAGAAAACCAACTGACGTAGTTTTTCGAAATAAGTTGCTTTAAAAAGCGGCTTTATTGAAGGAATGAATCCATAAGAGTTTTCTGTTTTGTAGCATTTTTTTAATGTGACCACGCAGCTGAATGGTCAGAATCATGACCAGCTTTGTTTTTATTGAGTTCTGATGTCCTTGAGTGAGTGAGTAAGGGAGTATTAACGTCACACTATTCAGCTACTCGAGGTCTTTCTGAAGTGCTTGAAGATACCGGTTCTAGAGGAACTAATGCCCGTTAAATCTGTCAATGCTTTAAATCCTAATATTAGCATGGTGTTTAAATTTGGAAAGGAGGATGTGTCTTCCTCGTCGAGGGACAGTGGCTCAAAATTACGAGGTCCAGCCCCAATAATCTTCGTGTCCTTTCAAAGGGATCCAAATGAACAATAAATCAATTTTTTTCAAATGAACATTAAATAGTTTTTTTTATTTATTGATACAATAAAAATTTGAGTATTAATTAACTACGATACGAAAAAATTTCACATATCAGATTACTTTAATGATTCGATTTTGAATATAATAGACTGTATGTATATAAAACTCTTGTCTAAATCAAATGTTTTGATTTTCCTTGATAAAAATTAAACTACACAATTTTTCTCTCCATTAGATATATCATGTTAATAATATGATGTTCACATTTCAATATCTGTAGATTTTGAGTTTATAGTGAAGAGGATGCACATCATTTGTGTGCTTATGCTATGATTCAACTAATGAATTTATAAATTCATCGTGAGTGCTACGATTCCTCGAAAAATTCTTGTAATGGTGATAGCCATATACCTTGTAATGTATTACAAAAACAATTAGTTCAATTGGTCTCTTTTCTAACCCAACTAGATTTTTTGTCCATGAAAGCATTTTTTAAGTCCTAAACAATAACAAAAACTTTATCTTAATCAAAAGTAGATACCAGCTGTGAAATTTTAATAATCATAGAAATTATATAAAAAGAAATTGAATTGGTGATATTAAAAAAATTCTTAAGAGTTTTCTGAACTCTCTAGAGCTGAGTGTACATCCTAATTTCCAGAAGAATTACAGTTATTTTGAGGATGACAAATTAATATAAGTATATGTAAATATATATGGTTTGAGAAGATCAAATCACTTATTAATTTTTAGGGTATAATTTTATTATAACTATTAGCCGTCAGTAATTTGATGGAAAGAACAATAATACTTATTAAGAGATGCATGAAAATAAAACCTCGAAAATATTGTAATTGTGTGTGTGTGTTCTGTGATTGATATAATTTTTTTAAATTCGACCACAAATTTTGACATTTACCTAAAAAATTTCTATTTTGAAGTAAATATCAAACTGAGAATGAAAATATTTCTAAATCTACTTTTTTAGAATCCTTGATATTTATGCCCATATCATAATAAAATAAAACCATTTTTCATTTATCCATTTTTAATACATTTTTATTGGTTATTTCAGATTTTTAACATTAAAATTGAATTCAGCAGCTTTGGGGTTATCATAGCTGAATTTTTGTACATGAACATAGTGATGAAATAAGATTAATTTTTGTTCCTTCAGTTTCTGTAGTTTGGTATCTTTGCTTGAGCATTCTAATTTAGAGTAACACCGAAAGATTCTAATTTCACATAAGATTAATTATTAACAATATATAAAAATGCTTACACTTTTTAGGTAATTTTTATCGTTCCATAAGATTTTCTTGAGCCATTCGTTATTATGAGCAAATCCCTGCAGATGGCATATTGTTACCAACTATCAATCTTCTCAACCATCCTTCTACAGTCTTATTATGATACCCCTTCACTGCAGATCTCTGGTTCCCCAACGACATCCGCAGTTCTCACAAATACGTGAATAGTATCGTACTTGAACAATTGCTTGAAGACTGTCTAATAACATAGCCTGCATCAAGTTAATTACCACATACATCACAAGCGTGAATGATTCAGATCCTGGCTTATCTTCCAAGTTCCCTCAACTGCTCATAATTTTATATTCTACTTTGCCTTAATGCTTTCAATACTGGGCGTGTATAAGTTATCTCTTTATTAACTTTTATCGATACTTTCTTGTAGAAAAAAGTGGAACTCGTGGTTTTTTACATCCTGAATATGTATGAAAAGCTAACACAACCATTAGCATTAAAAAAAAACATTCACAAAAAAGAAAAAGAACAATACAAAATAGAAAATAGCTAATGTGTTTACTCTCCTTTATTAAATTGATTTATTTTTTGATTAAAAAAATATTTCAATGTTTCGATTAATTGAAATTGAAGAAGAAAATTCGTTAAAAACAGATTTCGGCAATGATAAAATACAATGAAAATGTGAGAATAAAAGTAAATAAATTTAATGATCTTTTCCATTTAATAGTAACAAATATATTGAAAGCATTCAAAGCATTAAGTTTTCAATGACATTTAAAAGGAGAACATTTTAAAAGTTGTTTTTTAGTTTAAATCACACGCATTGAACCTTCTACATTTGAAGCTCAAGATTAGACAGTGTCCATTGTAGCAGAGTGAGTACTCATGGTCGCGAACTCGAAGGCGGTATTGCATCTGCTAAATTGTTTGTTGGAATCTTGGTACCATAAGGACACGCCGTTTAGAGGGGTTAATGTACGTTAAATCTGTTGGCATGTTGTAAAAATTTGGAGAGTGCAGTGTCAGTTCAGATGTCGTTCTTGAAACTTGACCGGGTTTCAAATGAACAAATTCAGGCTCTGTAACGTTTCTCAATTTCCCCAAGTATAATAAGGAGGCTTCTTTGAGCAGATAAAATTACTTTCTTCCATATCATCACACAAATGATCTCTTAAAGAATCACTTCACTTGACGACAAAAATCCTGAATAGCTAAGCACCTTGGAAGGATCTTGCCTCCGCCCCTAGAAATGTGGGAGAAAGGAAAGGAAGACTAGCCATGTTCAATATTACTTTGTTTATTTGCACCACAAGCAACACCAGTTCGATCAATCAAAACTAAGAGATACACTCAATTGAAGCAATATGAAGACAATGAACGAGGTACGCGAATTATGAGAAGACTTTAATTACCAGTAACACTTACTTCAATTCAAGAACACTATCTTTCTAGCTATCTAATCTCTATTCAATCTCCAGTGACAAATCGTCCCTTTAATTATTGCAATTATCAAATACTAAATATCTGCGTTACACTATAAATTTGATTAATCACTGTTCCGCTAGTAGCCTATCCTATCTCTCTCTTTCTAGCTTGAAAGCCTAGACTTTAAATGGTAGACTTAATTTACATGTGTTCACGTTCTCTTCTTCAGAGGGAGCGTTCTAATAAAATAGTTTTTAAGGACCAAAGATTTTCCAAGAGGATTTGTTAGTGAGAAGGTCGCGAATAGAGCCGTCACACCCTACGCAAGAACCTTTTCATCTGGCGTTATTCCGAAAACTGGATAACCATAAATCAGAACCCACTTTACTGTACATGGAAGTCGAATCATAACCTAAATTTTTCAGAAGATAAAAAGAAACTCAGCCTTGAGGGGAAAGTCCTTCGAGAGACTCGATTAAACTGTCAAAGAAAGCAGAAGTGCACTTGTTGCGTCCTCTTATCGAAATTCCTGTGTTGCATGCACATAAATTTTGTAAATAATAGCTGCAGACGAAACGTTAAATAAATAAAATTAACTCACTTTTTACTGTCACGTTATTGAACATTTCCTTCAATAAGTTGCAATGCCATTAGCTCACGTACAACCTTAAAAACTTCAACTTTTATAAGCATTCATTCACGTCAAATATGGCTCAAAGTATTTTCATTTGTGTGTTGTGGAAGTTTGAAGAACAGGGTTTCAACTCAGGTGTATTCTGCATTGAACTGAACTCAGTGGCGCAACACCCCATGAGGGCCAAGGCCTGCTTTGCCTATCTCTGTTTGTGTGACCTTAGGCACTGGGGTGATGTGCAGATGTTTCTTTCAATTAGTCAGTTTGACACGAAACCCCCAGTGTTCAATTTCCAAGCAAGCTTGGAAGCCAAGTATTTATCGACTCACTGAAGGGATGAAAGGCTGAGTCGACCTTGCACAGTCCGGGATTTGGATCCCGGACCTGTGGCTTGGAAGCGCGATACACTACCTCCAAGCCACTGGAATTCATTATTCTACATTACTTGGCTATATTTTAAAATTACGAGGTCCATCACCAATAGGCCTCGAATGGCTTCAAAATACATTAAAAACAAGCAAGCAATCAATCATAAATAGACTTTTCTGGACTGCATAATCGATACATAGAAGCTTTAAAAATTCTCAAAAGCCTGTGTTTGCGAAAAAAAGGTAATAAATAGCCAAGAATATAAATGAGTAATTTTTTCCTTATATGTAGCATTACCCTCAAACCGTATATTAAAGAAAAACAGCTCCAGCTCATTTCAACGCTTAAATAAATTACAACGTTGCTGCTGACACGAAAGTCATCTAGAAAATAGATCATTTAGTTCTACAAATTTAAAAATGCAATATTTATCGGAAAAAAACAATTATGCAACATATATTGAAGTTTCCATCATTTCTCTATTTAATAATTTCCTACATTTAAACATTTTTTGTATCCCTTCACGAGCTTCAGAATTTTCATGTTATACTGTTCTGCCACCAGTGCATTCAGCTATGTGGTCACTATGCATACTTCAACTTTTCCTCTCTTCCAAAACGTTTAACACAACTCTTATAATTTTTTTTATCGGAAAACCCATGTTTTTCCTAAGTTTTGGGAACATATGGTAATCGCTAAAAGCTATCGGTCTTTTGTTTGAATGCTGAGACCATCTGGCTTAATGCACTGGCGGCAGAAGAGTATAACGCGGAAATAATTATGTAGACAAATGAAGGAAGCTTCAACGGGCTGCGGTAACCCAGTGGTTAAGGTATCGAATCATGGCAGGCATGTCATGAGTTCGATTCCAGTGCTACTAAAGACACGCAGCGTGTAGGGGAGCGATGCAGGTTAAACCTGTCGAGAGCCCAAACGTTCTCCCTTTGGTGTGGTAGTTAGGAGGGGTGGGGGTGCTAGCTCAAGTGTCGTTCACGTCACTTGAGAAAGGTTCAAAATTACCGGGTCCGTCGCCAGAAGCCCTCGTGTAACTGAACAGTGCGTCGTTAATATTCACTCATTCGAAGGAAGCTTCAAGGTATATACTGTAGTAATTTTTTCCTATAAGTATTGTATTTTTCATTTTTTATAGCTAAATGGTCTTTATTTTCAGATTGATCCTCGGATATAATAACTGAAAGCGAATAAAACAGATTATTAATTTTTCACATCTTAAAAAAAATATTGCAGTTCGGTAATTAAAAGATTTAGATGTGAACGTCGAAGGTTTTTTTTTTTTTCCATTTCGATTTCTAAAATTAACTGTAAATAGTTCCAAATTATTTTTTACAGATTAAGAAATGGTCCATGAAAGCATTGGAAGCATTGCTTCGAAGGATCTAAAAGTCACAGGGAAATGTCGTAATGTTTATCTGTAAGAAGATTTTTCTATACATGTCAAAACTGTAAAAGGACATTTGGAAAACTTTCGCTTTATCTAAATCCAGAAATGGTAGCTGTCTTTCTAACACAAAGAACAAAAGTAACGTTTATATATGTTCTTTCAAAACGGTTTAAGGAACATCCTTCCTTATTTTATTTTCCATTTATCGAGGAAATAGAAAGATATTTGATTTCACCCAATTCAAATTCAAATACTTTACAAGTAGTACACAGTACTTTTCCACAGAATTTATTTCGATACTTTTAAATTTGTTTTCTACAAGAATACTGCTATATAAACAATTCAGACCACTGCTTACAACCGCAGTTAAGTTACTGATTTAACGTACATTTTTAGGATCAGTGAATGTTAAATCATGGGTATATTTTCCTCTCCATTAACTTCTATAAACTAAAATAACAATGGAATAAACACAGAAAATGTATATATATATATATTATTCATTAAAATGAAAAAACTAAAATATAATGCTATTGTTATGCCACTGGGATGCGTATTGTTCGTATTGACACTGAATATAAAAGACAGTGAACAGAAATACCTAGCTTAAATAGTGGGGCTTCACTCAGCGCGGATCCCGCTTCAATACGGTAAAATGAGCAATAAATTTCAATTAGTACTGAATGATTCACTATTATACGATTTGGAAGCAATTCACGCCAAAATATTCCCATTGAAATAATACTACCCAAATGAACGGTGCTGAATAATTTCAAGGTCAAGTGCGATAATTATAGCGTGCAAACATACTAACTCGATCGCCAGGGGATCTCATGGCATTATAGTCTCAAGAGATAACATACAGTGTAGTAACGTACATCCCCACATCGCAAGGGGGGCCTAAGATTTCCAGGGGGCCCAAAAGTTATGGTTTTGAAATCTTTTGTAAGATCCGACTAGGAGCCCAAAACCTGATTTTGCAGGGCCGCCACTTCGTTACGCCACTGATAACATACCTTTAGTTCTTATGATAGTCTTAACTCGTATGCGTATATTTATTCTTTCCTCCAATTCTCTATTCATTTTATATTATTATTTATAATTTCATTCCTGGACCCATTTATAATGAATGCGAAACGAAAATCTGTCATTCATTTTGATAAACATTTTTATTATGAATCTCTCGTCATCATAAAGGAAGAACGAGCTTATAAACCAGAAAGTTGAATGGAAGGAAAAGGGCTAACAGTAAAACTTCACAATAAATAATTTTAAAGAATTAATCATTGCCATTGGAGGTGCTCGTGAAATGTTCCAGATGAAAATAGGAACTTTTTTGAAACAAGGAGAAAATTAAAAAATAATGTTTTGTGTTGTATGATATATGAACCAAAAAAAGAAACGAAAATTGCTACAAAAAAGCTTTGCCTGATTTTCTAATGAAAAAAACGATGGGTTCTCTTTCTTTATTTGGTACACTTTCAGCTATAAAAGTGTTTTATTATTTTCATTTTACATATTCTTACTATTTTTCATTAATTTTAGGTAAATGTAGAAATATTTTTATTTCAGCAAGATTTGATAGTAACGAATTATTAATTTTCCTATGGAAATAATGTTTCACTGAGTGCAGATTCACTTAATGTGGTATTTTGGAGGAACCAATCAACCGTACTAACCGTTTTGTAATTCAAAATTTTACCAATAATGTACATAAGACAACTTATTTAAAAAAAACAAAAAAACAAGGGAATTTCAAAATGAAAAATAATTTGCTTATAAATTCTATAGTAACGATTCTTTACCCAATTTTTAAAATCTTTACTGACTTTTTAGCAGTTTTTAGTATATCTTTTGGATAAATAAATTACAGGTTTATATTGTTTATATTTTACATTATTTATTACTTAAATTATTATGTTTTGTATTTATATTATATAATGAACATCCAATATTAAAAAGTAAATAGAGGGTATAAAGGCAATATAATATTTCCATAACGTTCAAAAAATTGGGCATAATAGAATTTAAAATAATATTTAGCTTAAAAAAATACATAAATTTATCTTAATTATATTTTTTATGTTCAATTTTTATTATTTATGACCAAATATTGGTTTTATTGCATAGCTTTTTAATTCTATCTCAATAATTAAAACTTATTTCTTGAGAGAACTTGTTTCTGTTTTTCCAAAAAGACTTTTAATTTCATTGAGACAAATGTTTTAAACCATATCATTTTGAAGCTTTTTTATACAACCTTTAAAGAGGTATAAGACCATGAAGTTAATCTTAGTTATTTGAGATAAAACTTGAATTTTATTTTTAATTACAAATACTTCATTCATTCAGTATAAAATCTCCATTTATATGTCCTGTTTTCATCCAAAATTTTATCCTGATACCACTATACACGAACCATTCAAAAACAAATTATGTTTGTTTTCTTTTTGGTTATCTTAAGACTTGTTTATCTCATTAAATAAATTAGAGAATCCTAACAAAAACTTATTTTTCTAGAGTTCTTGATTCAATAACATTAATGGTAACCATTCAAAGACAGAACATTTTATTTTTTCACCCCTCCAAAATATTTAAACTTTGGTACTGGAATAAAAAATAAGTTTTATTTTTCATCTCCTTCGCACACACACAAATATTTTTTAATACTTAAGTGAAGTTATCTTACTCTTTCATTTCTCCAACATTTAGTACTGACAGTGCGCATAATTATTCATAAAAAAGGCAATAGCTACAACAACAAAAAATTTATTCTGCTAGTTTTCTCAAGTGGCGTTGCAGAAAACTGAAAAAATATTTTTAATTTGAAAATAAATCCAGTAAATATCCTCCTCTGACTCGCAAAAGGCAATACATTTCTGCTCGAAATCATTTCATCTTCAGTGAATTGAGCTGTCTCTCTTAGAAAGGTTTTCAATAAGTAAGGTTCCTATTAGATTATATTTATAGTACTTATGGGCCAGAAGGTAATATTATCTCTGAATTGCGTGACTAAAATAGGCGATGGTTGTGATGGAGATTTTTTTTCATGCGCATATTGAAAGGATAAAACCAATTTCTTAGCTAAATAAGGAATTTTAAAAAGCCTTTCTAAGCTATTTCTTCATCGAGATGGAGCCTCACGAATAAAAATCTTTGCAAGGATTCGATTATTCATTGAATTTCATTTTATCACCGTTTTCAAGTAAAGTTATTCTAGCATGCAAACCATCCTTCTGGAAAACTGCTTACGTTTCTTTAATAAAAGACAAAGAAAAGAAAATTATTTTTTTATAACAGCCTTTAAATTTTCCCTATTCAATGATTTTTTGTTATCATTCTTATTTAATAAATATAAATGAGTTGTAAACCCTGCTGCTCTGTGCTTAGATTAAAAAGTACCGAGTATACAAGATATAAAAAATAAAAAAATAGAAAAAGATAATAAGATATAAATCAAATGACATGGATAGTTTTCATTCTATTTACTAAAGGAAAGTTCACTATTGTTTTAAAACATTTCTTTGTAAAAATGTGTTAGTAACATGTCCCATTTGTTACCATTATTGTGTTCAATAATTTTTATGACCTTCAAAAGAAAAATTTCTATTTTGGTACATAATTTATTTAAAGAAAGTCTTTTAAAACATTTGTGAGCAATTTGCACCCTAAGATTCTCTCTCACTGTCTTGCCTACCTAATGGTGTGGGAGGAATAAAAGCAGAACCCGAAAATTCCATATAATCACAATTATTTATTGAGTCAAACAAACTAACCGACAACAACTTGATCTCAAAGTGAAGCAGAGAGAAAGCAATGATTAATAAGCAAATATGCGCAAGTAACTTATTTAACTCAACCTAATCAATCGTTGATTACTAACCTCAAATCTATACTAATTCAACACAGTGGCAAAACATCACTCTTAATCTTTACATGCTAAAGTAAACCAATCTTACCTGTGTAGAGAATATAGCTGCTTCCTACATCCTTTTCTAGAATTACAAAACTCTGACTACACATAGTCGAACTAAAAAATCTAAATATTACGGTTTCTTCTTGAGAGGGATGGCTGTGAATTAAACACGAATGCTAGCCCAAAGATTCCCCAAGAGGATTAGTGAAAGGTCGTATATTGATTCGTCACACATTTTATTGAAATTTTAAGCTATTTCCATATTTATTGACCTTTTTTTAGTAAAATTATCTGCAACCTAAGTAAACCCTAACTTTAAAGTAATAAAAAAAACTGGTTCTGTCCTTAAAATTGATCAAACTGAAAATCATTTTAATTGGATAAGGAAAAAAACCGAATAGCATCACCGAAATTATAGAACCGAAAATAAGGTTAATATTCATATTGTATACCTGTATGTCTTGGTTGTATAATGCCTATCTTTGTATTTTGAATAGCAAAATATACTCTTTTAATAATCTTTAAATCAAAAATATTTTATTTATACCTAAATAAAATTTCATGAACAATTCAAATGGAAAAAACATTTTGATCCTAGTACATTTTTCTATCTTTTTTACTGATGATGATGATCACATACATTTAGTAACATTCCTACTGCTCTAATTTGAGTCACTTCCTCGTGTGCTTCTTCTAATCAGTTACTCATGCACTGCTTTGAATTTATCAGTTAGTTCATCAGAACATTGCGTTGCAAAAAATCTTTTGATGTTCAAAAAATTCTCATTTCATTTTTACGGAATTTGCTTTTTTTTTTTTTTTTCGTTATTGTAATGAATAACTGCTGAAAATTAAAAAATGAGGAAAATCATGTTTCGCATCTCAATCTTTAATTCCCTCGTTAAGAGGAGCTAAAAATATAATACACATACATTATGTTTTTTAAGGTATCCGACTACCCTAAAATCATGATTTTTTTCAAATATTGACAATTTTTTATGATTTTATTTTATAGGCCATCTTATTAGCTTAATAAAAATACCAAGCTTTTTATTTTATTCACTAGAACAAAAACTACAAGTGTTTTAATAAAAGAAGATGCCATAACTTTACACAAGATGTCAAACTTTAAAATGCGTTTTACTCGAAATGTGTTTTTTTCGGAAAAACTCAAATGGGGACAGCAATTACTCAAAAAGTTTTGAAAATAATTTGCTCAAATTTTTTGTGAATGTTTTGTACAACAGTAGAAGTGTTTTGACCTTCCGATTTATCAATCACTGTTTTATTTCAAAATTCACAGTCCTTTATGTGAATATAATCACTGTTTTTTGAATCAATTTCATATAGTCACTAAGATAGAGTGCTCTAGCTTTTGTAAAAATTAAAATATCTATTATCCTGAAGGTTATTTTAAACATGAATAACAAAGTAATACTTAAAAATTGGAAAATTGAGAATTTGTTCAAAACATTTTTATACAGACCGGGCCCGTTTATGGAATTTTTTGTACATTTTCACCAGTTTTTCCCCTTTTAATAATAATAGAAAATTTTTCTGTTTTCAATTTTACGATTTTTCCTTAAAATATACTAAATAAATCTAAAAATCACAAAAAAATCTCCATATCTACATTTTTTTCAAAAAAAAGTTATCGCAAGTATATATATAGTCAGATACCTTAAGTTAATCTCTTATGGCTCGAAACTTTCAAAAAAAAAAAAAAATTTAGTTACATTTATTTGCATTAGGAAAAAAATTATGATATTAAAATACTTTTAACCATTAAGAAGTGGTATGTATTTAAATAAATTAATTAAATAAAACTCCTGAATATTCTCAGTAGGGCCCAGTTTCATTTAATTCCTTCCCGGATTTTCCCGAGCTGAGCTCGGGCAGGCGAAACGTACCCTCCTGGCTCATCCCGAGTGTAACTCGGACGCTGAAAATGTATACTGTGCAACTCGTTTTTCCCGAATAATTTCACGTGTGTTTCTTATGGTTTCGAATAATTGTAAAGTACCACTCGGTGGAATTTTTCTGAAAAAAGAGGCCGTCCTTCTGCTGAGCACCCCTTCCCCCTGCCTTCAGACTTGTCTGAAAGACACTTGTTGACTACATTCCCCCAACAGAAAAGAAAACTAATCTAACACGAAAGTGTAATATTTTCTGCTCAAAGAGAGACAGTAAAGGGAGAAGGTAAGAAGAGAAACAAGATTCCTTTGTCCAGATTGCGATGTTGGGTTATGTTCAATACCGTGTTTTCGAATTTATCATACACGATCCAATTTTGATTAATAATTTTATTATCATTTATGTAAGTGCAAAAGATGTAAATAAAATTTGTAATTCAAGATAAAAGCTAGGTATTCTAAGCTTTATATTTATAGTTAGTGTGAAGTGACTCGAATATCTTATGATTTTTGCCATATAGAAAGGCAACTTTACAGATAAATTACTCATTTATTTAAATAGATTTTCTTACATTCATTTTTAGGAAATTTTGTATGATAATGGTGCTATTATGTTTAAAAAGATATGCACATGTGGGAAAATATGCATAAAAAAATTGAGATTTTTCTTATCTATAATCCAGAAATAAAATGAGCCTGGAAGGGATTGAAATTAGAAAACAGTCACCGGAAATGCATTCTTGATTTTAAGTTATTCCCTTCATCACGATTTGTCTTTTTTTTTTTTTTGTGGTTGCTTTGTGCTCATGAAAACCGCATTTTTAGTTACCGATGCTATATGCACATATTGACTGCAATTTCTTTTCTTTTAATAAAGTATCAAAATTTAGAGGAAAAGTGCTCTTCTTCGACTATACAGATCTAAAAACAGGTTTGTTTCTAGAGAATTCGACTGAACTTAATCTATATTTCACTATAAACGTCTATAGCTCTGAAAATTATTCACTTGCAATATGCATCAAATAGTTAATTATGGACACGGTAGTCGGGTGGTCAAGATCGTGTGAATTCCCGGATGACTTTATTTTTGTCGAGTATTGCGTTCGAATCCTGGTGCGATTAAGGACTTACTGAGTAGAGAGGCTGATACATGTTAAATTTTTAAAGCTCAAAGTGCTCCCGTTAGCGTGATCTGGATGTTTGGAGAGTGGAGTCCACACAAGTTCCAGCTTCACTTAACCATGGCACATAACTACGAGGTCCGTCACCAATAGCCCTCTTGTAGTTTCAAAAAGCGATGTTTACAAACAATTGATCTAGGGAAGAATTAATTGCATGTATTATAATTATCTGTAAAAATTTTCAACCTTCTAATGTCACAAACACACTCAATGAAAAATTGTAATAAAATATTTTGCAACTTAAATTAAAATAGTTACAACACATTAATTCAGTACTGTGCAGAAGTAAACTTGTAGATGCCTAATTTATTGTGTATAGTATCTATATATAAGCATATGAGCTAATTACCGATTTTTATAACATACAATTTAATTTAAAGTTCTTAGATCAAAAGTAAGAAAAAGAAGTTTTAGTTTCATTACATTTGAATTGATTTTAATTTCTACACCCAAATGACTTCTTTTTGTTCTAAATATTTTTCGAATTCTCTTTTTGTTTTCGGTAGAAATAGGGAAAAGAAATAGTGAAATGTTCTTAAAAGGATTCTACGTCCTGTATATACTCTCCTGATTTCCCCTTAGTATCGTTTTCTCTCCCGAAAACTTCCTCGTCTTTTGAGTGAGTGCGAAGGTAGCATTACCTGATGGAGAGCTAAACTTTCCTAGCTGCCCGAGCGTATATATAGAGAAATTTTTCTTTGTGTAGCTAGCAAGAACTACTGCTGCGGAGAAGAGGACAAACAGAAAGAGGAGAAATACTATCCGACATAACCTTGAAGTTTTAAGACCCTCCCGAATAATAAAATAAAACGAAAACATTTTATAGTCGCTTCATCTCTTTTATTCTCCTTTTTCTAAAAATCTTTACTCCTTTCATTTCTTTGAGAAAGTTTTGGGAAGCGAAGAAACTCCAGAATTTTCCCCGATCCTTCAACTCCAGTCTAGCAAGAATCCCGTTTCTCATAGGATGCAAATGACAAAAGGATGTAGAAGTAGGGAGTTTCTAAATTCAGCCGCTGCGCGTTCCTTTGGGATCGAAATCCCACACATTAAGTGCTTTGAATGTATAAAGTACCGGGTTTACAACTTCATTTAGACCATTTTTCTCTAAGGCTCGATGAAAGAGAGTTTTATGCCGTGGTCTTTTCAGAGATTTTCATGAAAGGATACAGTGAAATGCAGAGAAAAATTACATAAATATTTAAATGTGCCTAACTTAGTGGAAAGTGAAGTACACTATACGCGTTTAGACTGACATTGTTTTTAAGCTACTTTTCATTTTTCTAAGACCACTAAATTAGCTTTTCTTGAATTTTTCATTAGCCATTTTATTTTCAGATAAGTTGTTAGAATTTCGAAATGAAATATATAATAAGGTAAACCCTTTATTCTGAAGTTATACCATGAATACTTTTACCAATATATTCACTTACTTTACCATCGTTCTTTCTGCAAATATTTAGGATATTTTTTGGAAAAATAGTCAGTTTTTAAAATTTTTCTCTTAAAAAATATTTGCTTTGAAGGAAAAAACAGTAGGATCGTTTTTATGGTATTAAATCAACTGGTTCATTTAAAGAAAATAACTTTATGTAATTGTTATATAAATAATATCTAGTACCTTCAACAAATCGGTTAATTAATTGTTGCCTATTCATTAGCACTCATATGTTCTTAGGTAATATAGTATGTACTCGTATTCACTACACGGTTAAAAACCTGACAGAAATCAAACTTTGGTACTTTTTAATATTTTTATTTCTTCTAAAAAACATCATTACTGGAACATGAATTTCTGTACGTGTATAATTTAATTTAAAATATTATAAATATGTTTTCAGAGTTTACTAGAATTTTGATTTACATCTGTGCTATTGGAATCACCTATCAACAACCCCGTATTTAAAAGACCATGGTGTATACCTGAAATATTTATGGTTTTGCTCAAAACTACCGAAAAAACATTTTTTAGGGAGGTCTTGGGGAAAAAAAGTGAATGAATCAGCGCGCACTATGAAGCACCACGAGGGCTATTGGCGACGGACCTTGTACTTTTGAACCTCGGACAAGTGATTAGACGACACACCTGAGCTAGAACTCCGTCTCCAAACATCCACATCATAATGAGAAGATTTTGAGTTATGACAGATTTAACGTACATCAGCCCTTCTACACGGTGGCTCTACAGTGGTACTAGGACTCGAGCTCATGACACGCTGGCCACGAGTTCATGACCATAACTACTGGGCTACCGCAGCCAAAGACCACAGCAAAAATCGCTTTCTTTTCCTAATAGATCCCTAATTAAATTTCCTAAATCTCAACAAGATTATATATTCCTTAAAATGCAATCAGGAATAAATAATGCTAATGAGTTGGTCCCATTAAAATTGAGTTATTGTAAAACTAGCTTTTAAATGAAAATGTATGAAGTAAAACGTATAAAGTCAGATTAGAAGCTTTTCTTTCATATTCTTGAATCGAATAAGAGAAGTGTTTTAACACTTAATTTTTAGAAGCTAATACAGAAGAAGCAGCATTTAAGAAGAAGATTTTTAGAAGCTATGTATTAGAGATGCCTAGCAACACGTATTAGAGGCAATCTACTTTTAGTTCCCAAGTTCTTTAATTACAAGTTTTGTTTATTATTAACGATTATTCTTCAAAATATTAAATTCACGAAATTGATCCTTAAAACAAAATTAATGACTTTCTAAATAAACGAAAAGCTTTGTTGTTATGCAATTTTCAGAGCGAATTGCAATTTTTGATTCCAAACTTATTCTTTAATTTAATTAGGATATTAAATATTTAAGAGAATTCTACTTAAGTATTCCACTTCCAGCCGCATTTCAAAGAAAATAAAAACAGGAAAGAGGCAGAAATAATTTAAGACCGTTCTATAAATTGAATTAATTTCAAATGAATGTTTGTATCTTAATAATTTGATACCTCTAAAAAGACTCATGCACCGCTTTGGTGAAATAATTATTTTTAATAGAGGAATAAAGCATAAAAATGAAATAATAGTAGTTACGGATTCAATTTAATGTACGTGCAAAATTAATTCTTCATATTTGTGAAAGGAATAGATTTATTTTTTGTAGCATCTTTGTACATTTTTTTTCTCTTCACTTGAATGCATTCCACAAAAAGTGATTTCTCATGCACTATGCAACTAGTTTTATATATGAAAAAAATTTAAAATGAATTATATGATAGATGTGCAAACTAATTTATCGATTTATTTTTAATTTCACTTTCCTTTTCACTCGCTGTTTGGCAATTATTAATATCGAATCTGAAAGCGTGACGTCATGTGTCCTACAGAAGAACTGTTCCGTTTTTATGGTCACTTCTCTGTCCATTATGTCATTAGCCAGAAAAATCAATAATAGGAGATATATTTCTTTAATAAATAGAAAATAGCTCTCATACTTGCAGGTACTTCGCGTGTTAGGAGGATCGTATTGCCAGTAGATGAGAAAGCAAACACCAGTTGAATATCGATTTTTATTGATATTTTAGCGGTACTGTTTCATAAAATGTGTTTTTCCTCTCAAAGCAGAACTACATACTCTTTCCATTAAGGCACTTGTTTCGATTTGTTTTTGTTGTAGATATTTGTCAATTTTTACTTAGACATAAAGTCATTTAAATCCTTAAGTACCCAGTTTAAAGTTGTTGTTTTTTTAAATAACAAAAATTCGTAAAAAAAAAAGGTTTTATTTGGGCTTTTTCGAATTAGGATTAAAACCACTATACAATTTTTCTATGATGTAACGAACATTTCGGTGTATGCTGCATCACACGCACATTTAACACATACAAAAAAAAATGAGATCTAAATTTACGGGTGCACGTTATCCTTTGAATATAAAACAGATAGTTTTAAAATAAAGAAAAGTTGAGCATTAAAAAAAAATTGGATTTCTATTTATATCTCAGTACTATTCAATTTGGAAAGAAAAGACATACCTTTATTATTTTTCAACCTTATAAATTTGGTTTCTTCCTATTTTCTTCTTTTTTAGGGTTATAGTTTTAGAAGTATACCATTGTTCAAAAGCTTGGGGTAATACTTCGAATAAATGACTTCAAAAGACAAGAACATTGCATATGTATATTGTTGGTTTCTTTGAAAAAAAAAAAAAAAGGTACACGTTACACGATGAATAGATTTAAAAAATTAAAAAGGTGGATTAAAAGTGTAAGTGTGCGTAATACGCTGGAATATATGGTAATTCTGAAGATTATATTCAACACAAGTCTAGGTGGTTATATATTAATTATAAAAATATTTAATATGTTTGTTAAAAGTAAAATTTTCTTTTCGTCTAACTGTACACCTAAATTTATAACTTCTATATTAAATGCTTAATTTTAATTAGTTGATGAGAAATGATAAAGTTTTAAAAGACATACAAGCCAGAGTGTTGAAAGGTTGTTATACTTATTTATATTTAGTGAAAACGATCCAGAGAAAATGGAATATTTATATCCAGTTAGTTTTGAGGTAAAATTGTTTACACATGTGAGCGAAATTTTATTTTCAGAAATTTTTGTCATATTTTTTAAGCATAAATTGTTTTCATGTGAATTCAAACTTTCATTGTTATTTAGATGAAACAATAGATAGATAATATGATTTGACGTGACTATTGTTGAATGCTATTTTAACTACAACTGACAAGGGGGAGGGAATATGAAGATTCCTCCCTCACTCATGTGGATGAGTTACAGAGTAATTGAACAATTAGTTTGGGAAAAAGAATGCCACGGAAAGAAAAAAAAACGCAAAGCATATACTTCAGTAAAATTTATAAAATCTCGAATTCAATACTAGATCAAGAAAGTATGAAATCCTACTTCATCTTTAAAAAACGATGCCATGCACGTACCTACGAAGATTCGGGTGAAAGAACACTGACTGATTGAAGTTAAAGAAAATGAAAATGAAAACTGACTTGGAGAGCTCCCCAAATATAACTCGAGCATTTTAAAATCGGAAAAAAATTGAGCTTGACTGTACTGTTAGCTGAAAACGTTTCCGTTCGTTAACAATTGTCTATTAAATCCAATGTGTTTAATTTTTATTATCTATACAAAAAGTTTTCCAATAAAAAATTCAATGGGTATGTTATTTATCATGCAAGTTGTAGTTTTTTAAGTAAACTAAATCCACTAACTTCATTTAAAAGTCATTATGGAATGAGTTGTGATATCCGAATGGTCAAGGTCACGAACTCATGGCCGGTATTGTTTCTGTCGAGTCCTGGTGCCACTAAAGACCTGCAGTGTAGAGGAACTGATGTATGTTAAATCTGTCGAGACACAAAGTACTTGCGTTGGCGTAGAGTGGAAGCTTGAAAAGTAGAGTGTTAACTCAAGTGTCATTCTCGACAATTGACCATGATTCAAAATTACGAGGTCCATCGCTAAAAGCCTATGTGTTGTTTCAAAGTGCAACGTTAATAATCAGTAACCCGAACTTATGCTTGGTCTTCAAAAATGCAATCGAAGTCTAAATTAGGAAGCGCATTTAATAACTCCTCATATTTCATGATGAAAAGGAATATAAATATTCAAAAGAATTATTCTAGGTAAAACAATACAAAAAATACGAAGCAGAAAAAGTATTATTCTTAATTTCTAATCCTTACGAATAGGAAAGTTTAAACTACGCACCACACACATCCCCATGGAGACTAAAAAAATAAATAAATTCACCATATGCTACTGAAAATACTGGTCTTTATTTAAGTATAGCTGATAATAGTTAAGAATCCTATTCTAAGAGTTCAAAACATCTTCCTGTAACTGCGAAATCTGTCTTGATTTTTTTTTTCTTCAATAAGGGAAATCTTAATTATATATGGAGAAAATAAAAAATTTTATGAAAAGTACAATTTAAAAATTTTATAAACCTCTTGTGGAAAACATTAGAAACAATTTATTAAATGATTCATCGAGATTTGTTCAATACTTATAGTCTTACTCAACTGTGTTAAGGCAGTGATCCGCAACCCCCGGTCCGTGGATCAAATGGTGCCGGGTCACCTAAAGAACATTAAACTATTGCCATTTTATTTAAAGTGGTGCATTTCTCTCGGATTTGCGCAACTTTCCATGGAAATCACTTTATATTCCACGTTAAATCACTTTTATTCATTTTTGGTGCAACTATATTTTATTCTGAAGGCATATTTAAAAATGTATAACTAAATTAAAATTGTTAAATCAAAACAATCTAAAATATAAACAATCGACGTGTCCCACCCTCAGCGGGCCGCGGTAAAATTATCAAACGTTGACCGGTCCGCAGCGATAAAAAAGGTTGCGGAGCACTGTGTTAAGGTATTCATACTTTCTTTTGTGGAGATCAAATATTCATTATAAAATTTCTAAAGTCTTTCTATGACTAAAGTTTCCACTCATTTAGTTCTTCAAGATTTTTCAGTCTCATGTTGTTGTTTTTTTTTAACTTTTATTGTAAGAATGATTTATTAACATTATTTTATGATAAAATAGATACATTTTTGTAATAACTTTTTTTATTAAATATTTCATCCTTTTTTAAAAAATGAATATTGTTTGAGCTGTTCATTGAGATGTAATTAATAAATTACACTTTAATAAAACTAAAAAACACGCTTTTATAGTTAATCGAACTAAAAAGTAAAAAATAATTCTTAATATAAGAATAAAATGACTAACGAGAAAATTAATGTCATTATGGTAAAATCACGGGGTGTTCGATATCAATTGTTGTAAATTCTTACTAGTTCTATTCCGAAATGCAGAATTAGTGTAAAAATGTAGTGCAAAGCAGCCTATGCTTTTACCACGATGGCATTTATTTTCTCGTTAATCATTTTATTCTTATATTAAGGGTTATTTTTTACTTTTTAGTTCGATTAACTATAAAAGCGAGTTATTTAGTTTTTTAAACTATAATTTATTTTTCGTTTTTTAATTCGATCTACAATAAAAGCGTGTTTTTTCAATTTTTTTAAACTATCATTTATTCATTGATAAATTAATCATAAATGTGTCATTTTTTAGAATTTGGGAAATCCATTGGTATCCTATCACTGCATCGATATGGGCGGATACATTTTGTTTGTTTGTTGTATTTGTATTAACCACGAGAGTTTTCGCTTTAAGGTTATATCTTAATCTTTTAGTCTCCAAATCTGGAAATGTGGGATCTGGATTTAGTTGCGAAATCTGGATATCGTCAATCCTGATGATCCTGATCAGGACAATGGAACAAAATTATTAAATTGTTATATTGTCATCGGGCCTTGACAAATGTGCAAAATTTCGAATTAATCTGACCTTTTAAAGTGGGTAAAAATCGAATTCAAAGATTCCGTTACATACAGGTGAAGCTAACAAAAGCGTGTTAAAAAAGAAAGCTAATTTATTGGAATACAAGTATATGTATTAGTAAAATAAATATATAAATATATTTTATAAAAAATAAATAATATGTAAATATATATAAATATATTTCTATAGAAAAAATAAATAATATAAATATCAATATATTTCTTTATAAATATATTGCTATAAATATATTTCTAAAACTAATTTATTCATAAAAAGTAAATATATATTCTATTGCATAAAACAATAAAGCTTCTCTTTCGAAGTCCTGGAACTACATTCCAGTTTATACAGGTAACAAACGTTCTCATTTAATATGATCTTGGTATATTTTAACATCACCTTCATCCAACTTGTTTCCTTTTTTTCATTCCAAAACACTCTCCTAAACATCCCTTAAAAATGGATTATGTCTTGTGTGTTTTGATGGAAGTTAATTATCTTTTAGTTACAAACACTGTATATGCGAAGCCCTTTCGTACAAATACTTTTTTGCTTTCTGTTGCACATTGTCCCCTTTATTAATAAAATATTATTACTTATAACTAATAACAGGGAATGTTCTAAGAAGAATAAGAAATATTTAACTAATAATTTTGCTATTTATTATTTCGTTATTTTCAGGATGCAATTAGTTATCATGTTTAGTTATTAATGAAAAAATTAACTGGGACATGGACTTTTCACACTGCAATTTTTATGGCATATACGATACTAGTAATATACGATATTTTATAATGTTAACATATTCAAAAATTAATCAAGTAACACTCCTCAAGTGTAATATTTCAAGAGACGCACATGTGCAAATTTTACAACGAATGTGCTACTTCTCATATAGTTTTCAAGTACAACACCTAAGCTATCTGGATATCATTCCTTTTTCTCTATTCATTGCTTTCATTCGCATTGATATCTCTTTGTCTGCTCTTCTGTGAGTGTAAATTTTATTTACTTCGATAATTTTGTATAGCAGGGGTGTTGGCAACCTTTTAGCAGTGGCGTGCCAATCCAATCTATCCATAGGATTCAGCGTGCTACACAGTAGGATATTTCTGAAACTATTTGATTCCCGTAATAATGCATACAAAGTTGAAGAATAGAGGTCAATAATATTTTTTGCATTTTTATGATGTATTAATTTTGCATCATTTTTAAAGATATTTCTTTACATAAAAAACAACATAAAATATAACTATTTTTCAACAAAAATAAAAAAAATTATATTATGTATTTTTAACATATTTATTAAAATGAGAAATAGACAACGGATTATATAATTATTTCCATACATTAAAGTTAAATAAAAAGATAAATAAAAATTTTAATACAAACCTAGTGCTTGCCACCTCTCTACTTTCAAATCACTAAATCAAGGGTATAATTTGTGACTTTCAATTTAACACAATTCTGAGCATTCATTTGTTAAATAATTTCTGTGTGAACTCGAAGTTTTTTTCATATGAGGAAAGATTTTCTTTACTTAGATATATAGTACCAAAAACGGAAAGCAGAGCACAATTTTCTCTCTCCAAACAATTAAATCTCTCCAGAAATGACATTCAATAATTGAAAAATAACTAAATTTAGCTTTCAAGAACTTTCAGATTTTTTTCATAATTCCCTAAAACAGTGCGTCTCAAAGTTTCAACATTCGCGACCCAATAATTTTCATCGTGGCCCCCTCATAATATAACAATGTATTTGGATTCACTAATATTATACTTTGACGCTAAATCTTTAATATGACTTTAACCTCTTAATTCTACTGGTGTATAAAACTTCTCGCTCAGCCAAAGCGTTGATTTCCCCGGACGTATATATACGTCTTTCCGAAGTACGATCTTTTCTGTGCACTGCTATCCATAAAATTATTCCGAAGGCTTGGGAATGCAATAAAAGAACCTTGACAGTGTTTGCGAAGGATTTACTTATTTCAGATTATTTGCTTCTTTATTCCTTACTCCCCACCCCCAATACATCGCATGCCCTCGCCTACGTGGAAAACGGTTGGCATTTGGAAGCGAATCGCGTAACTTTTAATCGGCAGTTATAAGGGATTAATTATAAACAGTACAAAATTATCAAGATAAGTGTTAATTTTTGTATATAATTTTATATATGACAAGCTCATTGGGTCACTGGTAATTATTAAACTTGTTCTTAACTTTGTACGGTTAAATTAATTATAAAATACATTGTGTTGTACTGATACATTTATAAGTGTAATATATCAGTGTAAATGTATAATTTATTTTTTTATTATGTCAGAATGTACTTATTAATTTACTGAAGTTATACAAACAAATTTAATTAAATAAAATTTTGTTTTCGACTTTTCATTATGCTCGCACCCCCCTCGTAGAGTTGCCCCAAGGGAGGAACTCGCCACAGTTTGAGAAACGCTGCCCTAAAAGTCTAAAATTCAAAAGATGTTTGTCAAATAAGGTCCATTAAAAATTTATCAATGTCCATCCTCTCAAAAATTGACAAATTTGTAGAGTAATGCAGAGTGTCACTGAGAATTGTATCACGTGCCACATGTGGCACACGTGCCGTAGGTTGCCCACCCCTTTTATATAGTATTTTGCTTCATTCCTAAAGTTTATCTTACGTACTCTGTCTTACAAGTAGGTTTTCTCCTTATTCACGCTTTGATGTCGCAATAATAAATTTGATCTGAATTTTATTCTGAGTTATTAATTTATTTTTTGTAAATGAGAAAAATAAGAGTGGAAAATATTTTGAATAATGGCTTCAAAATTTGTAAAATGAGAAATTATTTCTCTTATTTTTCGATAATTATATGAAGATGTGAAAGAATGCAAGGGTACAAATTGGTTTTGGGAAAGTGATAGTGATCTCCGTGATTTAGAGTGTTAAATTAAGCTATATGAGCATTGAATCTGAGTTATGTATATCTGATATGATGATCCAGGAATTATCAGAAGGTGAAATTTTAATACTGATAAAAATAAAACTAGAAAGTGGCGAAAAATGTGGAATGTGTAAAGAGTTTCAAAATAAAAACGTTGAGAATTGTAAAAGTTCTTCCTAGTATTAAAAATATTCAAAAAATATTTGAGATGGAATGTGATCACTTTTGAAAATAAAAGCTATAAATATGATTCATCGAATTTATAAATACACAAATCAACATATTGATCAGTACGCATCCCGCACAATAATATAGATCATACACACAGCACAACATATTGATTATATATTTCTCTCTGGTAATAAGACTAAAGCTTTATTTTTTTATTTCAGAAGTTTATAATTGTCTTTTAATTGGTCTTTTGTAATTCTAATGAAAAAAACTTCCCTTCTCACCAATGGAATTTAAGAAAGCTATTAGAAGTCTTAAAAAGTACAACACGTGCCTGCTCTTGTAATAAACTGGAAGGTTAAAGATAATTAACTTATAAAAATAAAATTCCTGCAAAAAGCATTTTATATTTTGAAATAAAATGTAATAATAATCTGAAACTATGTTATCTCTATTAATAAATTCAAACTTAATAAGAGTTAAAGAATTCTGTAAATGTTATCATGGATTTTTTAGCAATTTTAGAAAGCAAAGTAATATATTTTCTCCTTTTTTTTAACGCATTTCCCCTTTCTCTTACATTTTTAATCGCGGATAAGAAATTTAAGGTAAACCCTTGCCTCGACCAATTCTCTTCCATTAGGCCACGTGACGAAGAATAAAAGGTAACACTTTATTTTTTTTAATGTATCTTAGAAAGTTCAGGCTTAAAACCTTGATGTTTCTCTCTAATTGGATTTTTCATCCCACGCGCATGAAAATATTAAATTTTTAAAAGTTCTTTGGAAACACGGAATCTTTTCTTCTTTTAGTTGAGTCGGAAGAGTTTTCCAGTATTTTTTAATCCTTAACTATTATTATAATTTTGATCGGCTTTTCGTGATATTAATTTTAAATTTTACAGCAGTTGCTTGCAATGAAAATGCTTTAAATTACTCGATGCATTTCAAAAGTTAAAGTTAACAATGACTAATAAAATATGTTTGACTGATAAGGAAAAACAACTGGCTAAAGGGGTGTTACTTAAAATAACGGTATAGGTAGTTCCAACTCGTATCATTCGCCACATTTCTCGGTTTTTTACTCCATGTGAAGTTTCCATGTGTTACTCCATTTCATAAATATCCATTCCCACCGGTTTTGAAAGTGAACTAGTTATTAGACTTTTCCTTTCAAAAAGTCGAGGTTTCTTTGAAAATATGAAATACTTATACAATTATATAATTGAATGTATGCTGTGAGAGCAAAGAAAAGGTGAAATACTAGAGTCTTGGTTTTGAAGAAAGCAATATAAGTGTTCACAACAGAAAGAAGAGAGATAAGAGTTATTAAAATTTAAGAGAACCGCTACTTCACTTCACTGATTTCGCAATGTTATACAAAAAATTTCAATATCGATTAAAAATTAATAAAAACTTCAATAAAAATTTCCAAACTAATTTATAATATTACGTTTGATCACGCTATTATAAAGAAATTTAGTCGATTAAAATAATTTAAATGCAAGTTTTGGGTTTAATGTTCACATTCTCTAAAATATCTTCATTACTCTCACAAACATTTTCGTTGTTTATAAGTGATAATATGCGACACTGTTTGTACCACACAACATACTGTTTAGTTTTGTGTTCACATTTTAAATTGACGTATATGAAAATATTTTGATGTATCTCGCTCAGAAAAAAAATCAGACGAATACGAAATTTATTTTCATATTGAAATAATATATAATTCCCAAGTTAAAACTCTTTAATGTCTTAAATGTGCAATAAATAAACATAAAAATAAACAGAAACTATTTATTTGCGTGTGCAAAAGAAATTATAGCAGGATCGCAAAATAATTTTATAAATACCCTTATATTGTTCGAAATAATTCAGAAATTTTATAAGATTCTGTTTAATAACGAAATGATGTTTATGTTATAATAAGTAAAAATGCTTAGAAACTGGTTTAAAGCGTATAAAATAAGTACTTTACATTTTTTTATGAATTTATTTACAACTGAATCACAAGTAACTGGTGTAAAATCCGTACTATGAAAACATGACATCACCGAAAATGTTATATAAATCATCATCACATACTAGCATATTTCCAAGTAAGATATAGATACATAAGACTAAGGTTTGTTGCATAACTGAAATCAGAGAGTGACAGCCATATAGTTTATTCATCATTCTGTTATCTCTACTCTAATACACAGATATTGAATTAAAAACATATTTTTGTTGTAAAGTGCGTATGCCTTTGCTACTCATTCGCAGCCCAATTGTAGAAATTATTTTCCACTTTCGAACTTATAGTGGTCTATATATAGGAAAAGAAAGATCAAGAGTCCTTTGTCAGCCACCAGCGTATAAAATAGTAATTATAACTTTAAGGCCTGAAAATACGAAATTTCAGCGGCATTATTAATGGCTAGTTTGTGCAAGACGAGACCATGATGCTGGTAACACACTGACTGACCCGTATTATTCATCATATTCATGCGGAACTTATGATGAACTTGAGGTCACAAGTGGTGTGTGTGTGTGTGTGTGTG
>BMAV01021686.1:541292-570575 GCA_019973955.1 Trichonephila inaurata madagascariensis
AATTTCATGGCTATCTGCTAAATTTTTACATTGTTGCTTAAGTTTTGCACACCAGTGTAGTAAAGACACAGTTGATATTGGGGTAAAAGTAATTATTGTTTCATTATACGAAGGAAGGTAAGAAACGTATTTAGCAAAAGAATCGCTTGAGTAAATGCATGTCGTCTATTTTTCAAGTATGTATTTCAGTATAAAAAATGAGCTCTCATTGAAAATGATACATGTATTATTTTGATGTTTTATTCATTTGAATAGGATTTGAGATTACTATACAAATAAAAGACTCATTACAATATAATATATATGTGATCGTAGTAATTCTATAAAGGAGTAAAGGAAGAATGATATAAACGCAAAAGACAGCTAATAAGGAAATAAATAAATGTTTTGTGTAAAAAGATACAAGAGAAATATATAATTAATGTAAAAATGCCGTTAAACATTAAAAATAACTCTTTCGATATAAATTTGTGATTATTTCAAGTGTTATACATAAATACTGTTTAAACATACTTATTTGTCTCTTTATCCTCATTTCCAATCATTATTTCTGAATTTTCATGGTAAAAACTTTAATATATTAATGTTTTGCTTTTCAATACAAAAAAAAATGTAAATCATTGGTGAGATTTATATTTTAGTTCTTTATTCAGATATGACATCATATCTGAAACCATTTATATATATATATCACACATTCACTCGAACATTAATTTATTTCTGACTTTAAATTTTACTTTTAGTTCAACATTCAGATGATATTATGATTAAAACCTAATTTATATATATATATGTATTATTGAAAGTATATGTTATTACGGAAAGTTTGAGTTTTGTTTGCTTCTCTGCCGGAAGGGTATTATTGCAGAAAAGATCATTTGAAAGGAAGAAAAAATACTCTCAATTGTTTTGCCAATTATGTTAAATGTATTTTTAATTTTGTTCTCTAAATTATATATAATTGTTTTAGCACTTACATTTGTAAGCCGCATGTTATACAATGTGGAGCATGGGGAGCTTTGTAAATAAATAAATTTTTGAATAATATATGTTTTTCGGTTGGAAGTAACCTTGGCTTTACAAATTTGGTAGCTAGAGATTGCAAGTTACCAATTTGACAACAAAGAATATTTTTAAAAAATTTAAGTCAATTTCTACTTAGGTGAACAAGGAAAATTTTATTTTATTAATTAATTAATATTTGAAAAAACTGTATTAGTATCGTCATCCACTACAAGTTTAAAAAATATTTTTGAACTTGAGGGGATAAATAAAAAAAATAAGTATTTGAAACAAAGAAAAAATTCGTTAGAAAGACCTACTGGCGTCATCTTTTGGAGCTAGTTCTAACTTCGTCAGAAATAACGCGAATAAATTTAAAATTAAAAAATAAAATTTAATTAATAAATTAATATTTGAAAAAACTGTATTGACATCAAGTGTTATCCACTACAAGTTTTAAAAAAATGTATTTGAACTTCAGTGGATGAATAAAAAGTATTTTATTAACGATTGAAAATTTGAAATATATATATATATATATATATATATATATATATATATAGAGAGAGAGAGAGAGAGAGAGAGTGTGTGCGTGAACTAATAGTAGGAATTGAAAAAATAGTAAGTTCGGAAGATTTTATGATAACTATTTGACGAGAGAAAACTTTAGAAGGCCATAGAAGGTTCTTCCTAGTCTATACAATAACGATACAGGGAAACAAGAGGGCAGTCAAAGGTTGACAACGACTGTACGTTTGCTTGACCTCATGATATACTATCACTGCGAATTTGTATTGCTGTTTGAGCTTTGAATTTGTGCTACAGTGGATTTTCTGTTATTTAATTGTTTCCTGTTGGAAGTAAAACTCTTGTATTTACAAGAGAGTTCCAGAATAACGAAGCCTCGATAGCCGAGTGGTCAATGTATCGGATCGTGGCTGACATATCAAGAGTTCGAGCCCAGTACCACTAAACACCCGCCGTGTAGGGGAAGCGATACACTTTAAATCTGTCGAGAATTCAAACGTCCTCCTGTTGGTGGGGTAGTTAGGAGAGGGGGTGCCAGCTCAGGTATCGTCCACGTCACTTGACCATGGTTCAAAATTACGTGGTCCGTCACCAAAAGCCCTCGTGTAGCTGAACAGAGTGCGACGTTAATATTCACTCACTTCTGAATATCGATGATTTACTTCCAAAAATTTTGCCTGTTAAATGAGAGTGAGCCTTTTCTTCATTTAAGGGAACCGGGACATTCTCGATGACACAAAATGAGCAAAATTTGGCTTTTCGAAAGAACATTATTTTCAAAAACAGAAAGACTCCATAAATAAAAAATTTGTGTCATACAATCTATATATTTTTCTTAATATACTACAACATAAAATTAGTAAACATATAAAATATTTTAAGAAATATAAGGATTCGAAAAAGTACACACCAAAAAAGTTTTCGGATACATGGTGCTCTTTAGGTACATGTATCTTTCCTTTTATAACATATAACACCACAAAACATGCTGTTTTAGTTATAAAATTGTACCTTTATTTAAATGTAATAGTTCTTTTTATATTTCCTTGCACAGAATTTTTTTAAAAAATTTTTGAATTTTGACTTTTTGAAATTTTGATAAAAATGGCATTTTTTTTTAAGAAATTGAGCAATAAAAGTAAAACTATTAACATTTCAGAAATAAAATTAGTAGCATTAAATACATTATCATGACACAAAAGCTCATACCAAGTTTCATTAAAATATAACAAATAGTTTTTTCTACACATGTACCTAAAAACTGAAAAAACACATTTTGAGAAAATTGAAAAAAACTAAATAAAATGATGCACTTACCTAAGATTTGTTTTTTAAAAATTCCCAGCACTGTACTCATCTTGAATTGACTGTTCTAAAGCATCCTGCTTCCTTTTAATTTGCCTTTTTATTGTTTGGGCTTCTTTGGTAGCTTTTAGAACAGCCATCTCAGCTTCACAAATTCTGACGTAGTCAATTTTGCGAAGGCCTTCACAAGTGTTGATGCCTGGATTGATTTTTAATGCTTTTAATACTTCTGTCCTTGCGTATGCACCTTCATTGAAGCATATAACTGCATCCATAACACCCATTTGCAAAGTTCTTTTGCTCACAAATGTGTATTTCGGCACACGATTCCACACACAGTTATTAAAGCTTTCGTTGGGGTTCTGAGTTTGGCCATGCAAGCATTTTAATAACAGTTCTTTTGCAGTTAAGTCTCTAAAATTTTTTTTTAATTTTAAAAAGAACTGCTTCTGGGAGGGAATGTTTGTGGGTGTATTTTTCACCTGATACAATGCTTTTATTGTACCCGCACCAACTTTCTTCTCCTATAGGGCACAAAGCATGTTGCGGATTTTTATCTGTCGACAGTTTATGGAAATATATTGCCCAGATGGATTTGGACATATCTGCGACTGATTTTCCAACATTTCTTCTTATGGCTAGGCCATAATATTTTTGTAGCGGAAGAATTTCTGCATCTGTCAGCCTTCCTCGTCCAGATATTGGTTTGTTGTCTGACAGCTTGGTGGATTTTAAATTGTTCTTTAGGGCTCTCAGTCTTGCTCCCATCCTTTTTTGGACGTGGCCGATGCACTCCAGTTTTTCAACAGGAAATTCATCACCGTATATGTTTGATTCTTGAACTTTTAGGAACCCCTTCGAATCTCCATCTCCAAGGTACTGAACATACCGAACATTGTAATTTGGTAAGGAGCGACTGAAAATCCGCAGTGCTCCTTCACTCTCTATTCCCGCACTAAATCCATGATAGTTTAACTGGCAATTATCACAGGTTTTGTTCGTATTTTTGCATTCAAAGCAATATTTTGATAGACACTCAAAATCAATAACTTTTCCATTATCGAGAGAAGTTGCAGTGACAATGCCATTCTTCGAAGAGTGTCCTCTTTTCTGCCAGGTCCCATCAAGAGCAATTGCTATGTTCTTACTGTGTTCATTTTCAATGACAGCTTCATTAACGCTGTTAACCATTGAACGAGATGAAACAGTTTCCAACGCTTTAAAAATTGGCGTATACAGTCTTTCAAATTTAGCTGGAGGAGGAGGTAAGTTCATCAGTGCACAAAATATCTAAGCTGCACTTTTGCCAATTCTAATGCACCTCATGCCATAAACAAACCTCAAATTTACTTCATATCCATCTGACACGGTATTTGAAGTCATTGAAGAATGACCAGAACCACAATACTTGCAAGTTGCTGACACACTGGTAGCAAGGCCTTTGCGACTACTTTTATTTTCAGCAACATCAAAGCAGAAAGATCTATCACAATATCTGCATTTTGCAATATTGTTGAAAATATCATTGTGCATATTTAAGTCAATAATAACATACCTGCTTTGAGTTTCAACTGAAAAATTATCTTCTTAGTCCTTAAAAGATACTTCACTCTTCTCAATTTTCTTTTTAGATGCACTGACATCAACTCGTTCACTCTAAGCATTTACTGAAGTGTTTTTACGAATTAAACGACGTTTGACTTGCCCAAACTTTTTTGTTCGAGGCATTTCAAAAATGTTTAAAATTCTCGCAAATTGCAAACAAATTGAATGTAAACAAAAAAAAAGTAAATTAGCAGTCAAAATACGAAATTCGTAACTCACGTGTTTGTAACTCAAGCACGAGAAAGCAAAATGTTTAAAATTCGCACACACAGCTTGGGTATAAACAAGATTGAGTTGAGTAGTTACAGTCCTTCTCAAACCACAAGAATAAAATAAATAAAGCAGATTAAATGATATAAAACACCAATCTACATAAAAACATGCTTCGGTCAGCTGTAAAATGGGCGTGGCAGTTGACGTGCGATAACGTAAACAACAGGCGTGACAGCTGTTGCTTACATTTTTAAACCGCAGTTACTCGAATATTAAGCTTTAAACCTATACATGTTATACATTTTTGGAATGAGCATTAAATCTACTTTTTTTAAGATGAAAATTGAAAAATCGATTTTTTGAAAGGTTAGAACGTTTCTGTTCCCTTAAAAGACGATAATGTCGAAAATCAAAATTACGAGATCCGTTGCAATAGCTTTCGAGCAGCTTTATAGAGCAACGCGCGTGAACCAGCTAGAACGCAAACACTCTCGAATTCGGTTAAGGAGGCACAAGAATTTTCTTTTAATGTTGGTGAGTGAGTGAATATTAACGTTACACTGTTCAGCTACACGAGGGCTTTTGGCTATGGATTTCGTAATTTTGAATCATAGTCAAGTGACAAGAAGACACCTCAGCTGGCACCTCCCCCTCTCCTAACTACCACACCACACCAACGGGAGGACATTTGAGCTCTCGACAGATTTAACGTGCATCGTTCCCCTGAACGGTGGATATCTCCAATTACAGCTCACTAAAAGTTCACCAAAATGCATTAAATCAGCGATTCACAAACTGTAGGGGGCGTGACAACCCTATGTAAGGGGCGCGAGCATATCGAAAAGTAGAAAATAAAAGATTATTTAAGGAAATATTAGTTTACTAAAACTTAATTTAAATATTTATTACTTAAAATTAACGTATGCAAAATTTAATACTTATCTTGATAATTTTTACAGTTTATAATTAAGGTCGTATTGAAGCTTTTTCGTCAAAGTACATTATTATTGCAATCAGTACATTGTTATTGTATGGAAGGGGGGGTGCAATGAAAATATTATGATTGAAAATTGGATCGCAAACATTGAAAATTTGAGAAGCACTGCATTAAATGACTTCCTAGAGTGTGTATATAATGTTTCAATCTTTGCTGTCCACTAAAGAAAGCTAGAGACTTGGTCATTGTAAGCAAAAGCTGTCTCCACTTACTCAAACTAACCCCCTTATTGCCTGTTGAAAAACTTTCTTGCTTATTTACGCAGGTCATGCCAATAGATACATCTATCAGGAACATCCAAATTCTATTTTTCCCCCGTCAGAGAACAACACTGCAAGTCGCTTATCACCGAAAGGCATGTAATTTGAAGTCTACTGAAGTCGGGTTTTCTTCATGGCACTTTAAACAGAGGTTGATGCAACATTCTCTTAGGAACAATGTGTATCCTGTTTTTCTTAATCTTCTATGAAATATGTTCTTTGAAATATTCAATGCTGTTGATGTTCTGGTAGTAATTTTATTTTCAAAGAGTCACGAAAAAATCATTTTACTTATTAAAATATATGTGACAGAAAAGGCAATAATGAAATTCAAGAAAGGATTTTTTTTTATTGGAAAGGACACTAATAATTCTCTGAGACAATTTTTATCTTCGATTTCAGTGATGTTTTTGTGTCGATGTCCTTTTCTCTGTCAGAAAACATCTAATTTCTGCGAAGTACAGCCTTGTGAATATATATTGAAGAAGCGTCATGAATATTTTTAAGGTGACTCGATTCTGAAAATTTATTACGTTGCTGTGTGATGATGCAATTATTCATATAAAGTAAGTTTTTTTTTTGAACAGAGATTAAAGCTGTGAAACTAATGTGTTATTTAGAATGTATGTTATTTAAATTTTTCCGTTTTTGAGTGAATTTATTTATAGATTTCAACTGTTTGAACGTACAATAAATATTTTAGTTTGCTTGATTAAGACGTATTAATTTTTTCAAAGTAAGAATAATTTATTTTACAAGAAAAAAAATAAACGAAAATCTTGCAGAGAAACATATCACTATTTATTACAAAAAATCATGTTGCTTCAAAATGCAATACTTTATATTATCTTAAATTATTCACTATGAGACACAGTATCGCAGAAAAAGACATATCAAATACAATTAAATTAACTTAATCACTGACAAAGCATCAATAACGTTTTTACAATTCTTTCCGTGATATTTTAATGCGTTTTCTTTCAATATGGACATCAAATGAAAAATTATGTATAATATTTTAACTGAGTTTGGAAGAGAAAATAATAAACAACAGAATTACATCGTAGAAAATCGTACTAGAAGAATTCAGGTTTTTAAATAAGTTACAATAAAATATTTTAATGGGTTATTTGTTTATTTCTATTCTTTTCTTTTTCATATAAGTTTCTTAAATAAAACCATAACTAAATTAGGTTGTTAGTAAGATTTTTAAGATTAATTGAAGATTCTCTTGAGGTGTCGAAGTATTCAAATCAAATAATTGTTCATTATAAGTTCGAAAGAAACCCAAAACTTCCTTCAGAAAATGCATTTCTAGTAGAAAGAATCAATCTTGAAGAGCCATGTTTGAAAATTGAGCTTAATAAAAGTTTATCCAACATCTTACACCTTTTGATGCTTTAGTCAGTCAAAATTTTACTTTGATCAATGCTGCTAAAACTAATAACGAAATAAGAGGAAGAGAGAGAGATGATTATAAATCCGTTTATTACATTATCTTATTATATTAGAATAAAAAATGCTATTATTATTATTGTACTATATGTAATCGAAAAATAATACTTTTTTCTAGGAACGAATTTAATAAATTGTTATATTTACTAACTTAATTAAAAATAATAAACTAAATATAAATATAAACTAAACTAAAAATAACTTTGAAACTAAAAAAATAACAAGTTAATGAGTAGTTAATAATCAGGAAAACACTTTTCAATTCTCATTACCATTGAGTCTTCAATAATTTTTTTTAATATGTACATAGATATTTTTCTTTCTGCATTTTGTATTAAAATTAAGTTGAGCTGTATTTGAAACTAAATCTGTCTCAAGAAGGTTTAAGTTTTATTGATTCAACCCTTTTTAACACTCTTAAGAAATTTCTATCAAGAAATTTTTAATAAATATCTCAAAACAAAATAAAACATACTTTTAGGCATTTAGCGCGCTTACAAATATTTGTGTGCTATAAATGTGTGTGTAAATACCATTTTGAAAGAAATATGAGTACACGCCCATTAAAAGTAATTTAGCCATTTTGGTCCTGAATATTAGTTAAGTTATAACATCCCATGATTTTCGATTAAAACAAAACTATAAAGTAGTAAAAACCCAAGACAGAATGGAATTTATAAAAAAACTGTTACATTTGAAAATTAGTTATTAAAATTGACGCAATAAAACATTTTTATAACTGTTATAATGTTTTACATTTATATTGTTCTCGTGTTTTTAAAAAAAAATTTTTTTTTGCTTCATCATATATATATATATATATGTAGTCATACTTTTCAAAAAGATACATCTAATTTATTTCTATCGTGGAATTGCTGAGTTCACATTTTGAATAACATAAAAGTTAACTCCTTTTTCATTATAATATCAAAAAAAAAAAAAATGTATTTGAAGACATTAATCTTCTTTAATAGTAATTTAAAGTATATGGAATAGACATACGTGATGATTATTTTGTGATGTGAAGGTTTTTTTTCTAGGATGAATTTGAAGTTTTAAAATATTGACTTCAAAATTGTAGTTCTTATTGCTATAATAATCTGAAAATGCAGATCAAGGTTAATAAATCATACAGCTTGATTAGTAATTGTTATTTCAATGAGAGTTCTTAACAATATCGAATGAAACAGATATTAGTCTGTCTAGCTTCTAGTCTAACACACTAGTCTAGCTTTCGAAATTTCCTAGAAAATGCTATCTTCCCGAAAATGTAACGTTGGTTGATTGATTGATTGAATATTAACGTCGCACTGTTCAGCTACACGAGGGCTTTTGGCGACGGACCACGTAATTTTGAACCATGGTCAAGTGACGTGGACGACACCTGAGCTGGCACTCCCCTCTCCTAACTACCACACCACACCAACGGGAGGACGTTTCAGCTCTCGACAGATTTAACGTGCATCGCTGCCCTACACGGCGGGTCTTAAAAAGGTACTGGGCTCGAACTCGTGACAAGGCAAGCCACGATCAAAATGTAACGTTGGAGCTGGAGGTATAGAACAAAGCCCAGTTTTGGACTCGAAACGTCACCCTATTTTGCTATAGATTACGAAATTTAAAGAGGACAATCAAGGTCATTTTGTCTATTAATTTTGTGATAAGGATTAGAAATAAATATTTCTCTTTGTAAGTAAATGAGTGAGAGCTAATGTCGTACTATAATTCTGCACGAAGGTTATTGGCGACGGACCTCGTAATTTTGAACCATGGTCAAGTGACGCGGAAGACACCAAAGCTAGTACCTCTCCTAACTTTCACACCACACCAACAGGAGGAAGTTTGAGCTTCGACATATTTAACGTATATCGTTCCCTTCTGCACGGCGGGTCTTCAACGGCAATAGGCTCGAACTCACAACATGCCAACCACGAGACCGTGACCTTGATCACTATGGTACCATGGCCATTATTTCTCTTTATATAGGCCTTATAAAAATTGCTTTTTTCATGAGGTTATGCAAATCAAGTGAGTAATTGAGTGTTTATTAATGTCGAACTCTAGAGTAATGTGTGTGGTAATGGGGAGACTGACCTCGTAATTTATAACAACAGTCAAGTGACGTTGACGACAACTTAGCTGTTACCCTACTCTCCAAACTTTTACGCCACACCATCCTGAGGACTTTTAGCTTCGACAGATTTACGATCAGCCGCTCTACACGTCGGGTCTGCAGTTGAGCAAGATTTCACACTCGAGTGAATATTAACGTCGCACTAAGCAGTTACTCGAGGGATTTTGGCGACTGACCTCGAAATTTGGAACAATGGTCGACAGCTGAGCTGGTGCCCCCTCTCCTAATTTCCACACCAACTTGAGCCTCATAAGATTTAACGTCCATTGGCTCCGTCTGGTCTTCAGTGGTAATAGGCTCGAACTCATGACACGAGTCCGATACCTTAACCACAAAGCTACCAGCTACTCGAAACATCCGACCACGGTGAAGGCAAAATCCAACTTATTCCAATGATAGATTTGAATAAAAAATTAATCTAGCTTAATGAAAAAGCGTTTGATTAATGGACTTAACAACGAAAAAACTACATATATATAATATTTTAACAATTTTCTTTTTTTGTCATTAATTCGTATAAGTTATACAATAAGAAAGAGCTAATGAAGTCTTATCTATTTGACTCATTAGCATCAACTAAATTATGTTTATTTTCTGATTAGATCAAACACCGAGTTCCATGGAAATTTCTTTCAGAAGATTTTATTCCAAATGCTTTCTAATTGTTCTAATTATCTTTTGTCAAATGCTTTTAATCGGGAAAAGTGTTTTATTTCGTGGAATGTGGGATCGAATCTTTTCTCTTCTTGTCAACCTCTCTAAAGCCATTATCTGCCCGAAAGTAATTTCTTGAAATGAATGTTCCTTTAAAGAGTGCTAACTTTCATTTAAAATAACCTGAATAATAAATGTTTTTCAGTTTAATTCGAAGAATCGAGAACGAATTTAAAAGATTTAAATTTTCATTGTAAAAGATGCAATTTTTAAATAACTTTCGTCAATTAGTACCAGTTGAAAATCTGATACAATTCATCCTTTGATTTGAAAAAGCGCATTACAGGCTTTAAATAAGTAATTATTTATCGTGAAAAGTTTAAAATAATTACAATAAATTATTAAGAGCATTAAGAACTAAAATTTTATGAAGACTCTTGCAGGAATACCTAAATTATGATTAAATGATTTAGAATTAGCATTTTAGGACAGATACTGAGAAACAATTTAAAAATAGCAAGAATTAAAAATTTCAAAACACGTATTGCAGTAAAATTACCCAAATTATTTGTAATTACCTCGAAATATTCAAGAAGCATTAAGTAAAGGAATTATGGAAACAGAAAAATGTTTTTTAAAAACATTCACTTGAATTTCAAATTAAAGGATTTTCCTTTAAACCTTAGTAGAGAAAATAAACTTCAGAATCATTAAAATACACTTCACAATTTTCAAGAGAGTTAGACTGATTGTACATTTGTTCCTTTAAATATAACTGTGCTATGAATCAATGTTTAAACATCAAGGTATTTTTAATGCAAAAGTAGACGAATTTTAAAAATATACTTAAAGGGTTTTTATATATCATTATTACATAAATTATAATAAAAAAAATACTTCGAATACTTTTCATATTTGAAATTGTGGTAATGTAGTAGTCCCCATTATACCTCTGTGGAAAGTAAGAAAAACATTTTGTGGAAAATACTTAGACACAGACTTTATAGTAATTTCTAATGCAAATCAAATGTTCTACTTAAAGAATCAGTCTAAAGTTCAAGTTTTCAGTAATTTTTTCCTACCCTTTTTAAAAATTTTTTTAATTTTTACTTTTGAATTTTCATTGCAAATTTTAATATCTGCAATCCAATAAAAAAATTGCGAGGATTTTTCCTCAATTGATAAAATTTTTTCTCTGCTTAAAAGCATATTAATATGCTCATGTCTTAAAAAATATGGTTTCTTCTCGATTTATGTAAAGGTGTTAATTATTAGTACATCCAGTAAACCTGAAAGTTCTCATCAACAATTGTAGCTTTTTGAATTTTGCAACCTCTTAAGATTTTTTCCTAAACGCGAATTTTCCTTCAAATTAAATTGTTTTCGAGCAAATCTTCCACAATCTGAATAATATTTAAACACATTAAAAAGGCCATTTTATGATTTTTCTGTATATTAACTTAGGAAACAAATTATATATTTAACTCTTTTCTTGCCATTTTAAGATCCTATTTGTCAAATATTTTGTTGTGTGCCATTTGTCAGAGCATGTATGTTAAATCATTCTAACCATTAAAACCCTTTCCATTTGTTCCTGTATTTATGAACACTGGTATATTGTACATGTTTGGGCTTTTTTTATCTAAAATTTGAATTATAATGTACCGTAAAATCCGGCGTAAAACGCGCATCTATACTTTCAAGCTGAAATTTTTAATTTTTAGGTATATTCGCCGTATAACGCGCATCCCCTTTTTACGAAGAAATTTGAAATGTACGTACGCAATGCTCTAATGTTTTGAAGTCATTTATTCGAGGTATTATTCCAAGCCATAGAAAAAAATAGTATATTTCTGTCATTTCTTTTAATTAAACAGTATTTTGATATATATAGAAACCTTATATTTTTTCCTAAGCTAGTATTTTTTCATTTTTAAGTCCTCATTTTTATACCCGGCGTATAACGTTTACCCGTAAATTTCGATCTTATTTTTTGTGTAAGTAATACGTGTTATACGCAGGATTTTATGGTTGTTAAAAAGTTTTGCTTTATTTCAATGCACACAAAATGATATTTAGTTAATATTTAAAAATATTCAAATGTCATTGCAATGAATACCTGTCTTGAGTTTCAATTCAAAATATTTTGCTGTAGAATATAAAAGCATTAAGTTACGTATGCATGCCTTTTGTTTTCTAATTTATTGCTCAGAATATAGTTCAAGATTTCAGAGTTCCTTAAAAGGAAATTTTTAAATTAAGTTGAATTATTATCCGTCAAAATTTTTGAGAAACTCGAGTAAAAAAAAAAGAAATTTTTGAAAAATAAGTCTAGATTTTCATTATATTTTGCCACTTAGTGTAGTACCTTTCAGCACAGTTCATTTAAGAAACTAAAAAGTGCTTTACACTAATCGGGAAACTATTAAGCCGGATTTTATTATTCTAAAATTTTTAAATTATTAATCAACTAAAGAAGATTATGGCTGAAGGCGAAATGGTACAGTTCTAGGCATCCTTCATGTGCCCTGAAGAGAAGAAAGACTAGTTGTGCATAAGGTTCCTGAATTATTTTTTTTTAAGTAATAGTTAAATTTTGTAGCTTCTCAAGAATGCACTTTAAAAAAATCATTTTAAGAAGTAAACCAGATTTGTGCCTTTTTCGGAGATCTGTTAGCAAATAAAAATATACGAGGATTGGGGCATAAGTCATGGCAACTATTTTTTTTCTGTTAGATATGTGAACGGATCACAAACGTATATGTGTCGTGTGGAAGTTCAGCAGGCATAGCGTGTATGCAGAACAAAAGATGACTCTGTGATAGCTGGTAGTAGTGCAGCGAGGGCAGTGAAATCAGTCAGTTGGTGAGTGTTGTGTGAGATGGAAGTAATCCGTGTTGAACAGCGTGCTTACATAAAAATAGCAGAGTACTACAGGAACTTCCTGGTGCGACGTGGCATTCGGGATAAACGTCCTGATCTTGTGAACAGTGCAATATTCCTGCACGACAATGCAAGACCACATAAAGCAGAGTGTACGGCAGCTACTCTGACGTTGGGGATGGGAAGAATTGGAGCACCCACCATACTCTCCCGACATTTCGCCCTGTGACTTTGATCTCATTCCCATAATCACGGAACCAATGCGTGGTAGGCGGTTTGCAACACAAGAGGACATTTCTAATGCTGTGTGCCCTCAGGTGACCCAATTCACACATGGTGCGGAAAATGCTGAGGCTAATGCGCTTCCCACATCGTTGGCAGCGTGTGGTGACAGTAGCAGGGGACTACATTGAGGGTATTTAGGCTCAGGTTTGTCACGTCAACGTTATGTGTACTGTGTTGTCATTCTTTTGCACAGTGAAGGCCTTATTGCCCTGTATGTATATATACTACCGTAATAAATTAGTGCGTTACAATATTTCAGTGCAATTCATTGTCCACACATGTAGTTAACACCTTGTCTTTTCGTCTCTATATGTCCCATTTTCCAACCGGACTGGTATCTTCAAGAAAAAAAATAGTTGCCCTGACTTTGGCCCCAACCCTCATATAAAACTGCGATTATGTCCTTTTTGGAATCCTTTCCCTTTTTATTTCGCAAAGGATTACGACAAAGTAAGCTTCCTCTTGCATTTGTATTTTTATTCAATTTAGTATAAGTATTTCGGTATTTTTCAATCACTATCATAATATACTATCGATTTCAACGAGTCACTTTAAAGAATACAGCATCTCGAAAAAAGAATGAGATTGATTTTTTTTTTTTAAACTGTTTATTAAATTTCCGACCGAGTTTCTTCTTTAAAACAGAGTTGGTTGAAAATTTGATTTCTAATTTCGCTTCTAATAACTTACAAAAAAATACCTTGAGAGGCGGAAGACTTTCTGAAATGATTATCAAAACAGTTTTTAAAAAAACTCTATCAATTTTCAATTAATTTCAGATTTATATCAAACACCCATTTTATAAAATGAGGAAGATTCTTTGTAAAAAAATGCGTTGATAAATTTGGATAAAAGACTTTCTGAAATAATAATCAAATCAGTTTTAAAAATGTATCAATTTTAAATTAATTTCTAGATCTGTATCAAATAGCCTTTTTACAAAAAGACGAAATTCTTTTTTAGAAAAAATATGGTGATCTGTATGTAGATATTTTCATCAAGCTTTGATATGATACTTGTACTAACAAAAAAGAGAGATGTGTGTATTTTATCATTGAAAGAAAATGATGACTTTTGACACAAAATTGGCTTTTATTTCATAGAGGTTGAATCTAAAGCTGTGTGAAAAAAATTGACTGTAAATGATTATTCAGGTTTTAATTTTATTTTTCACTGCTTATATTCATATTTCACATTGTAGTTGCTTCAAAAAGCAGCATTTTTATGACAATATTCGTAATAAAATCTTGATAAAAATTTAGCAATTTTAATTCCAAATCATAAAATATTCTCTTGAAGTATTTTTAATATTATTTCGTCGAATGATTAGAGAAAACTGTGTTCACATTTTTTGTGTTTTACATTTATTTTGTGAAAATTCTTCTAGAATGTTCAATAATGCTTAACCATATACGAATATTTTAAATAATTCTATTGTATTTTTCGTAAGTGTCACACATATGTCTATCACAATCAAAGAAAATCTTAACTCTATTATTCAATTTTCTCTGAATAGCTCCCTGTATTTTATTTGCTCCTGTTTTCTCAAAAGGAAATCATAAAAGTAGTATTCATATGAGAGAGAATGAATTTATTTCTTATCTGAATCCTTGCAAGGCAAACTGTATTTCTTTCACGAAGTAAACAAGCCAAGTGTTTGATTAATACTAAATATAGATCTTACAACAATATTTACTCTTCAAAAATTTAAAAAGTCGTATTTGATCACTAATTCTGAAGAAATTTGAAAGGATTCCTTCAAGTGGCAGAAATGGATAGTTTGAATAACGGAAAATGGGGGGGATAAAGAGAACAGAGCATTCATATTAATATTTCAGAACATATATTTCCTACAGTGATGGGTTTCTTAAATCCTTGAATGTCGGTTGAGAATAGAGAAACCTTACAGAACACAATGTAATATTTAAGAGGGGGAAAAAAAGGAAAGAATTCTATTACTCTCTTTTAAATGAATGTCTTTACATTAATATACCACCACGTTTGGAAAATGTTTAAAAAAGAAAAAAAGAGATAAGAAGGGAAATTCCTCATAATTCCTTTTCTTTCAAATGCAAAAAGTCAAAAAATCAATGAACCAAAAAAATGTAGCTATTTTATAACAAATTTTTCGCATTTGAGAAAAATAAAATGTAAATGTTTGTGCTGCATGAAATCCGAAGTAAATGCTAAATTCAAAGACCCTTGTTCTCTTTAAGAAAATTTATAACCGTTTCAAGTGGATATAGATATGACTAAAGAACTCTTCTCAGCATTCAAACCATACTGCAGCGAATTGGGCTATTGTTACAAACAACTGAACATATTGTCCAACGTTAGCGCAGAAAAAATGTAAGATAAAAGAGTTTTCTACTCTCTTACTTTTGAGTGCTTCTGTCTTTCTCGCCTGTACGTGCCTTTTTAGGGAAAATATTCTCTGTCAAAAAGCAAAAACATATATTCAATTGTTTGTGAATCAAGTAAAGAGCATCTGTATATAATTCAGGAACAGTTGTTCAGTAACAGTAAAAATTTAGTTTCGATGCAGAACTGGAACATATTGTTGCATCAATTTCCCAGCATTATTAAATATTTCATAGCTTAAATTACAGCGAACAGAGAGGTAGTATATAATGAAACACATAAATGTATTAAATACGTTTTTAGTGTATCTCAAATATTTTCATTTTAGCATTTATATTTAAACTTCTGATCTCATACATTCTCAACAATTCAGAACATAAATTTTTTACGTTCATCAACTGTATATTCAACAAATACTAATGCTCAACAAAATAAAATGCATCAAATTGATTTTGAAATGGGTTTCATTCTTTTGTAATATCATTTTAAAGTTAGTTCTTTCATAAATATTATCAATGATAAAATGAAACCATTTTTTCGAAGATAATAATTGTATTTGTAATTATTACTTTAAATAATTTGTTAATATATGTATTACACAATTCTTTTAACTTATGAATTGCATGAGTTTATCACTAAAAAAATTGAATTAATGTGTCCTAGTTTCCACGGTAGCCTAGTGGTCACTATAGAAAAATCTTGGTCAGCGTTGTTCCTATAGAGTCATGAGTTAGAGTCTTGATAAGGGTCGGATGCTCGTTAAATCTGTCTAGGCTGTAACCCATTACGTTTGTATGGAGGGGTAGTAAAGAGAGGAAGGTGCCAGCTCAGTTGTCGTCCATTTGGCCGAGGTTCAAAATTACGAGGTCCGTCGCCAAAAGCCCTCGTGGTGCTTTGTAGTACGACGTTAATACAGGGTGATTCATAAAGAAGTTTCCAGTTTCAATGCACTATATATCGAGAACAATGTAAGATATTATATGTCACCTGTAACAGAATTGTAGCCGCCCCACCCAGTATGGTGGTTATGACACTCGGCTTGCAATAGAGTGTGTTCGGTTTCGAATCCCGAGTAAGTCACGGATGTATCTTCGGGAAAAGAAATCGGAATTTCGCCTGAAATGGTTTCCCGTCTCGAAAGTAAAGCAGCGTACCTCTTTTGTTCTTTGCTGGGATCAACGTTTGTAATAAAATCTGTATTCTTTTGTGATTGTGTTGTATGTTTCTGTTCATCTATCCCACGTCTTTCGTGTGTATCCCAGTAAATAAACACGCGACAACAACAACAGAGAATTGTATGAGACTATTTTAAGTTTTCTTAGAGACAGTCACCGATGTTCTATGTGTGATCCTTTAGACACCCGACATACATCGAACCATTACCTCATTTCCATATAAATCTGTGATTAGATATCAAGTTCATTGATAGCGGCTGTGATACGCTGTTTCAGCATCATCTTTTGCACAATCAGCCCGTAATTTTAAATTGTTCACACCATTGTTAGATAGATTTTCTAGTTGGAGGTTCTTCTCCGAATTGTGATTGAAAATGCCATTGCACAGCAGTTGTGGATTCCATTCAAGAACACAAAAAGCCTTTTTAACTGACTAGTCACGTGGCATGCCTTCTATTGCTTACTTCACTTCCATCAGGGCCTAAACACAAACTTTAATAGTATATATATCTTATGATTCGCTGAGGTGGTTTCTCTGTCCCTAACTCTTACTGTTTTACAGTATTAGAAAAGTGTATACTTCTTTATGAAACACCCTGTAGAACTCTCACTCACTCATGTTTTCCTCTCATCTTCAAATCGATCCACTACTTATAATCTCTGATTTTTCATGACTAATTCACTGATTTTTCATTAATTTTTTGGAAAATTCAAATATAGTCTACTTTTTTAGATTTTGTAAAAATTAAGAAACGAATTGATTGAATTATTTGATATTGAACATGATTGTCAGCTCTGTTGTCGTCCTCATCACATCATCGAGAGTCAAAATTACGAGTTTCGTCACCAATAACCCTCGTGTGGCTTCAAAGAGTGCAATATTAATAAACAATCTTGAAGTACTTGGATTAATGACATCAATTCAGTTTCACTTGATTTATTAGAATGGATACAGCGCAGTAAATTGAAAAATTTGCAATAAAGAATCTTCATTAAAATAACGCCGCGGGCCCCATATGTGAACACTTTGAAGTATTTGTAATTCTAGTTGACTGCTCAACTATGTATTTTATTCGATGCTTTTTATTTGACTTTATTTCTTCGCTTCCATTGAAAAGATTTTGTTGTGAAAGCCTGTATGTAATTTTCATTTATCGGTTGAATAAAAGAGGTGGAATCAAGGAATTAATGGCTTTTTATTTTTTCCTCCTCAATTCAATGTATCAGTCCCATTTCTTTCTTTATTGGATTTATTTCTTTCCACATCGGAAACTGGGATGAAAAATTCTCACCAATATTTCTTTTCGATAGAGAGTCAATTAGCGATGGAGTCGAAACCAATAACAGTATTTTTCATGGAATTGAGACGTGAATCTTTACACAGAAAAGCGAAAAGAATGTGGCAACTACTTTCACAATTGACTGCATCAACCCTTCTACTTCAGAGATTCGAATCTTAATTCGAAATATAATGACTGATGAAGTTCTTGGTACGATGATTTTGACAATATTATTATATACTACGAAAATTTAAGTATAGCTAAATGCGAAAAAAATAAGATTTCATTAAAGAAATATCATTAATGGTTGATAATCATTAGAGTTCAAATAATGCTATAATATCAACCAATACCAATTTCCTATTCAGTGAAATAAAAATCGTAAATTCTATATTAACTATAAAAACTAGGAAGAACATGCTAAGTTATAATTTTCAACCTCAAAATTTCAATCTTTCCAGTATTTCTCGGTGAACATAGAATTTTAAAAGATATACCGGGTGGTTTCGAATTTATGGTACATACTTTAAGGGTAGATACAGGACATTGTAACAATCATTTATTGCATAGGAATGTATGGACGCAAATGACGCGGTGAGGCACAAACAGGAGAAATAAAAGAACAAAGAAATGGAGTTATCGGTTGGTTGCGTTGTCGGTAGGGGGAAGAAGATGTCTAGCCACCATTCAACATGATGCATCTCAGGAGAGGAAGACGCCATTCGCAATTGTGCTGACGTCTACGATGGGAGAATTTACGTATGCCGAAAAAGCAGGCATGCATTACATGTACGGCCGGGCAAACGGTAACTGCAGAGCTGCTCTACGAATGTATCATACGCAGTTTCATGATATGCAAGTACCGGATCACAGAATTTTTCAACGGTTACATCGTCAACTTCGTGAAACAGGTCATCATACATGGTGCTGGTCGACGAAGAGCTGTACACGACTGAATGTCGAATGTTCTCTTTTTTTTTCTAGCACAGATGTTACTAGAACTGCTGCAGGATGTTCTGACCGTAATTCGTAAACACATGTAGTTTCAGCATGATGAGGCGCCTGCCTACATCAGCACTGATGTGCGTACTTACCTGAATGCCACGTTTGAGGCGCGATAGATTGGGTGTGGTGGACCAGTCCCTTGGTCTCCCGATTTATCGAGCCTCGATTACTTTTTATGGGAACAACTGAAGAATCTTGTTTATGCAGCTCCCCTTGGCTCACATGAGGATCTCGTTGCTCAAATATTCGAAGCTGTACGTGCGAGAGCTGTACCTGGCATCATTGAACGTGTACGCCAATCGTTCCACCGACGCTGTCAAGCATGTATCGCTACTTGTGGACGTAATTTTGAACAGTAAACATTACACTTGTCAACGACGCTTTCAATAAACACATTGCCATTCCTTTCGTCTCTTATTTTTTGTGCTTGGGGCTCACCGCGTCACTTGCGGCCATACATTCCTGTACAATAAATGATTGTTACAATGTCCTGTACCTACCATTAAAATTTGTACCCTTAATTCGGGACTACCCTGTACATAAGAAACACTTAGGACATTAAATAATTTAAATTTATTCGAATACATATTCTGGTGTCTAAATAAAGATAAAACCTCTTGAATCTCTGTATTATATCTTTTTCTTTTTACAATGAAATGTAATTCGAAATAGATTATTTTTGTCGTTTTTTAATATTGATAATCTCTTAAAAATAATAATCAATATTTTTGTGTTTAAACAAATATTTGCTACACGAATAACTTTTATTTGAAACATGAAAAAAACCCTATTCCCCAAACTTCCACAGACCCCCAACGTGAGGACTTGAGCCCAGTGGCGTACACAGACCTCTCTCATATCAGGGTTACATTATAAGAAATTGGCAGATTAAATCTCCGAGGGGTAATGTCTATGGTAAAAATTAAACTACTGGTTTATGTGAGAGGGGAGGAGGTTGAACCTCCAAACCCTGCCCTTGTGTACGCCACTGTTTGAACCTAAACAGATTTATAACATGCATCCAACTTTCGATATTATTTAGTGGTACCCCCCTCCCCCAAGATTCTGACCTACGTCTTGAATGAAATAACACCGACCACTCAAAACCTTTTTAATAGAAATTCGCTAACATTTTAACTAAAACTTAACCAAGAAAAACAGACATCGTACAGAAACTTTGAGCATATTCCTTTGACGTCAATATAATACTATAGAACATATTACATATTTATAATACAGATATAAAAGGCTTTTTTGTAAATCTATTGTATTTCATACGTTTCTAAAAAAAATTTCTAGTCATATATCTCTCTATTTTCAAATGCAAATAAATAATGTAATTAAAAGTAAATAAAACACAGATATGTAAAAGCTAATCTAACTAAAATTATGGAATTTAAAATATTAATTTAACTACCGAGGTTAATTTCTTAAAAATTTTAAAGCTTACTATAACAGGAGTAGAAAAATCCTTTCAGTTTTATTCAAAATTCGACACTGATTCAAGGACGTGTCCAAAATAAAATTGGAAAGTGTTGTCAGTTTCATTTTACTAAGAGTTGCACTTAATTTAATTACATACATTTAATCATCAATTGATTCATTCAATCAATTTACACTATTTGATATGACATGTGTTAATTAATTATACAAAAGCTGGGCTTATTACAATAATTTAGTTACAATATTATCACACATATCTGCCATTACGTAGCTACACATTCCGTTTATAGTCATTACAGAGAGGAATTAACCCTCAAAGCACACACATTTCATTTACCTGCGCCACTCTATCGTAATATCAGTTAATTACAATTGGATGATTGAAGAAATCTAAACGGAAACTAATTTCAAAATCTTGGAAATGGATTAAGCAAACATTAGAGAAGTATTTTAACGATATCAAAACAAGAATTAAATCAACTTCGTCATAAAAAGTTAAACTTCCAAAAATTTACGAATAATTGTTTTTGATACTTTTTTATTGTAAAAAAGCACGTTATTAAATTATTTATTCTAATTCTCCTCATGTTGCTTATCACAAATTTTCATATAAAAGACAGAAAAAGGCTCCCTTTCGATGATGTACAGTAATTATTTAGAAAAGAAAAATTATTTATAGGGTGATTTTGACTGTACACTAGTTCAAATGTAATCAATTAAAAAATATATATCAATTATTTTCAATTTATATTAACTGATTGTTTATTAACGTCACTCTTTGACGTTTCGTTGTAACGCACACTTGTTATTTTGCTTCGAATTTACTATTTTGCAAGTTGAGAACGACTGTTGATACATATCAATAGTTTGCCGATCGATGTAAGCAGTTGCCAAAAAAGATCTCCAACTTCACATAAGGATACACTGTTCCACTGTGCGTCCTTTTTTCAATTTCTATTATTAGTTCACACTCTCCCTATATATATATATATATATATATATATCTTGTTCAAATCTTTTCACACACACAGTCATTGATAAAATATTTTTTATTCATCCACTCAAGTCCACATACATTTTTTTAAACTTGTAGTGGAGGACACTTGATGTTAATAGAATTCTCTCAAATATTAATTCATTAATTCAATTTAATTAATGAATAAATAGTAACAAATAAAAATAATAGTCCAACACTATATATAAAAAGGAAAATCGCTTGTTGTGTCCCTGTAGCGCAATGGATAGCGCTTTGGACTTCTTATCAAAAGGTCGTGGGGATGGAATCCTACCTGGGATGGGCTAATTTCTGAGGCTGTTATTTATGAATGAATAAACAGTAACAAACAAAAATAATAATGCAACACCATATATATAGAAAGGAAAATTGCTTTATATTTTCCCACTTAATATTGTGATTCTGTCATATGTATGTATATATTTATATTAATTGTAATTATTTAATAAAAAGTAACTAAAATAAGATTTTTCTTTGTTGACCTAAGTAGGAACTGACTTAATTTGTTTATATGATTAAATCTAAGATAATATTATTGATTGATTGAGTGTTAAGCAACCTCACTCTTCAAAATAACATTAGAATTATTATAGTCGACCCTCCTATTTATGAACCACATAATTCATTATATCAAGTTGTATTCGTTCGATGCACGAAAAAGAACACATAAAAATAAGTCTGAGTGTATTTAAAAATATCAAGAACAAATGATAAATAGGTATACTATAAGTACGATGCATAGATATACGCAACAAAATCACACGAATTTGTATTTAACGTTTTTTCTTATTTAAAATATGTTCCTAGTTTGAATCCCATTCAATGATAGTAGAAGGAAGATATCCTTAACTGCATTATTTCTGGGAAGCTCCATGAAGCAGAGCTATTATTCATATTAATTCTGTAAAAAAAGACTATTTGATATCCGATAATTCTCAGCAACAGTTAACATTTTGAATAGAGATATCAATCATTTGCCCTTTTCAGTGAGATTTTATAATATCCTCTCTCTTTCGCCTCTTACTCTCTCATTTAAGTATCTTCTTAAATCCTAAGCTACAATAAAACTAATTCATCTCGTATTTCAATAGAATGTCTTAAGTCTTAAAGACAGATCCATTCTGTAATATTCTGGGAACCAACACGACTCCCAGACTTGTGCAACGATTCATTCCTCTTTCTAAAGGCTTAAGGAATGAAGTGGAGATAAATATCAATATATCCTTTAGAACATGAGTTTGATTCATTATTGTCGCCCTCTGGAATAGCATGAGGAGGGTGGCTATGGAATAATTTGAACCACGGTCAAGAACACCTGAAGTGGCCATTCGCTAAATTTTCCATCACACCAACAAAAGGACTTTGAACCGCGGCAGATTTAATATGCATCAGCCCTCTCACAAAGGGTCTTGAGAAACATCAGAACTCGAATAGAAAATTCCATTCCAACAACACCGGCAACAAGTTCATGAACACAATCAATAGAAATATACACTGCTGGCCACCGTAAATGCAACACCAAGAAAGACAAGAAATAGCACAACAAAATTTATTTTGTAGATAACATGTTGACCAAGTATCAAATGATTCAACTTATAGACTTCTGTGAAGTGTGATTCCTGCCAGAATCAGTAGCCAGAGTAGCCGCCCTTGTTGGAGATCGCCGCTGCCACACGCCTCGGCATTGATTCTAAGAGACTTTGGATGTGATCTTGGGGTACAGCAGACCAAGAAGCTTCCACACGTTGTCAAAGTTGATCTGGTGCGGCAGCTGGGGATGTAATCTGGGTCAATCGCTGAGCAACCATGGACCACATGTTTTCTATCGGCGAAAGATCCGGAGAGTGAGCAGGCCAGGGAAGCAATTCAATCTGGTGATTGACGAAGAACCTGTAGACAATGCGTGCCACGTTTGGTCGCGCATTATCTTGTTGAAATATGGCTGTGGCCAAGCCCTGAAGGTAAGGAAGAACAATTGGCTCCAACACCTCGGAGATGTAGCGCTGGCTGTTTAAAAGTACCGGCAATGCGTACTAGAGGAGTGTGCGAGAGTGATATCCAATACCTCCCCATACCATAATACCCGGTGCAGGACCAGTGTGGCGGTGCATAACGCAGCTGTTCAGCATCCTCTCTTCACGGTGTTTCCATACTCGAAACCGACCATCGTGGTGTTGCAGACAAATGCGTAACTCGTCAGTAAAGACAACTTCATTCCATTCCTCCACCCACATCCTTCTTTCATCGCACTATTAGTGGCAGAGACGTCTGTGGTTCTGCGTCAAGGGTAGACCAAGCAATGGACGTCTTGCGGACAGACCACTCTGCTGTAAACGGCGTCGAATGGTACGCGCAGACACTGAATGATGCGTTACAGACTCAATGTGCTGTGCTACGGTTCGTGATGTGACTGAGCGATCCATCACTGCCATGTGCACAATTTGCCTGTCCTCACGTGAAGTGGTGCACTGAGGTGGATGCGATGGACCACGTCGGTCCGTCGTACCCTCTTGCATCCAACGGTCACATATCCGCATTACAGTTGTTTGGTTTCGTCCAACACGACTACCGATTTCCCTGAAAGATAATCCCCAATCTCGGTAGGCCACTATCCTTCCTCTGTCGAACTAGGATACTTGATCAAAAGCTGATCGCTGTTTTCAACGAGAAATAACTGGACGTTTTTTGAAAAAACTACAAGAAAAACACAATTGCCGAACTTGAAATCGTCGAAATCTCCAAGCCTTAAATAGCGCTTTGAGGTGGCGCCACAGGCGCGGGTGATGTGTGTTTGCGCTGAAATTCTAATCATTTGCATATCTTACCTCCGCTAATGCATGCTGTAAATTTCATGTTATTTGCATGCTTCCTTCAGGGAGTTGCATTTACGGTAGCCAGCAGTGTAATATAATACAAAATATTTTTTAAGAATGGGTTTGGTTTATTTTGGAACAGTTATGCATCATCATTTCATTTCTATATATCATACGGTCAAGTTCTATTTCTTTGCTTTGCATTTATGGAGAAGTAAAATCTTACCTTACATCATTCTTACATTACGTTCATTTGGAGAGAAGGTTTCATTTTATTCATAAAGTCATGTGGAGTAAAAAATTTATTTAAAACATTTTATGTTATTTTTTCATGGATATTGTTTAATAAATGGAGTTTATATGATAAAAAATTTCAAAATTAAAATTAAAATATCCCTGAAGACAGTTTTTTTCGTTTCCATTTTATTGGTATATTTGTGTTGCTTGTTTCAAAATTACGAGCTTTCAGTTAATTAACTTACGCTGAAAAACGCGATTATTTTTAATTGCATTTCAAAATTTCAATTATTTTAATAATCTAAAATTCCAATTATTTTTAAATATACAGAATCTTATACAAAAGAAAAAATTATTCCGATAAGAAGAAATGAATTTAAAATAGGGTCATCAACTAAGCATATAGTTTTTTCTTTTATATTTTAATGAATAAGTGGAAACAATCAAAAATTTTCTCTTTTCCTTCAAAAAAACCTCATTTAGTAAACGCAATTAAAATTGAAAACCGAAACTACATTAAACTGTGAATATTATTATTATATATATATATATATATATATACATATTCTCTCTGAATGGAAGGAAGTTGTTTTAAATGAACGATTTTTGCTATTTATAGCTAATAAGAATAATTATTAATATAATGGTCAATATGTAAAACAATGAGGCTTAGAATCTTTTTTTTATTTCGATGTAATTGATTTTCTTTACCTTTATGGATTTAATTATATATAATATGTATTTTTTAACTTTCTCAGTTCTATCAGCACAAAAATATCCAAGTTTAATTTTAAAAATAATTTTTTAAAATTTAATTTAGTTAAAAGGTTTTTCTTATTCAGTAGCACAAAAAATGATCATTGCATAATAATACATATTTGCCTAAATATGCATTCAAATACATATTTTGCTTTGTTCAACTAAATACACTGAAAAAAATGTAACTGAATGTTTTTTTAGGTATTCTAAAACTTATATAAAAATATTTACTTCAAAGTTAAACTTCAAACTTTACTCTTCAAACGATATCCCTAACACTATATAAGCTAAACTTTTTTTATAACTTCGAAAATATAGAATTTTTCTCTGAACTTTTGGAGATCTATCAATTTTATTTTGCTATCTCTTTTAGTGGTGTTCTTATAGAACAGATTTTTTGTTCACTTGCTGTTTGATGGATAAGTATATTCAAGAAAAATTAAATTTAAAGCGTATGTCATGTACAGCAGTGCTTCCCAACCTTTTTATCACTGTGGACCGGTTAACGTTTGATAATTTTCCCGCTGAGGGAAGGGGACGTTAATTGTTTATATTTTAGATTGTTTTTATTTAATAATTTTAATTTAATTGTATTTAAACATGCCTTCAAATAAAATAAAGTTACACCAAAAAATGAATATAAAGTGTTTTCCATCGAAGTCACACAAACCAGAAAAAAATATACCACAGCAAATAAATTGAAAATAACAATGTTCCTTGCTTGGCCCGATACTATTTAATCCACTGACCGGTACGGATCCACGGCTCTGGGGTTAAGGACCACAGATGTACAGAATTCAATAACTGTTGACTAGCAGGATACACGATACAAGACTCCTTTGCAAAAATTGATTCTTTTGAAAAGTATAGTAATAATCCTCTACTTACGCTTACTTATATATATATATATATATATATCCGTAGTTAATTAATATAAGCTTAATATCAAATATCAATCCATCCAAACAAGTTTTTATTGAGACTAGAAACACAACTGGAATTTAAACTAAAATTATAAATTCATACGTTTCTTTTCAGAGAATAAAATAAAATTCACGCTCACCTTAAAAACTGAAATAAAATTTTACGCAACTATCTAAATTGTACAACGACTCAAAAATTCTACACTACTGTTTTTAATATTTTATAACTTTTGCTTGTCATTACAATATAGTTGAATGCATTTTTATTGCACATTCTACCCAAAAAATATTATTAATTTTCACTAATATACTTTGTAAGAATTTAAAAAATTTCATAGTCTTAGGTACAAAAAGTAACTTCAGATCATAATAAATATCATTGCGGGAAAAATTGTAAAATATTAATACACGACAAAGAATAGAATAGAACATTTATACTGAGAGTACATGCAGAATTCTGCATTTTTTCTTCTTTAAAAAAGTTATGCATTTTTTTTAATTCAGAGACGAGGATTAAAAAAAAATTGGTTCCTTCCAATCTGTAAAAAGCTACTTCACATTGGAAAGGAAATATCAACTTGTAAAAGGTACTTTGTACTTAAAACAAAAACCTTCAATTTTTTCGTTGATGCCCAACAGATCACAATTTTTTCTTATGCGTGAAGGAATCCAATATTTTTTTATAATTAATGATTATCTACGAAATTGAATTTCGAACACGCATATTTCCTTTTCTCAATAAACAAACATATTTCGTTGTAATAAATAAACCTTTCCTGAATTTTTTCAGGATACACAGCCTTAGTATGAAAAATATGGAATCAGTTTTTTGCTAACTAGATCTGAAATTAAATAAATCAATAAAATATACAATTTTAATATATAATTTAAACTTATAAAAAATAAATGAATATATGAAGTTCCTTTGTCTTAAAATTTACCATATAGCTTAAATATTGAAATGTTTTGAAATATTTTGCATATTCTCACGCTTTCAAAGAATATTCTTTTACAAAAGAAATATTTATATACACCTCCTCTAGATTAAGTTCAGTTGAAATTTTTGATTTTTATTAAAATGTCTTCAGAAATTTTTAGTTATATATATTTATTATATAGAAATGTAAGAATTGTTTCAGATGAAAATTACTTTCATCATTTAAAGTTTAAAAAATGCATTGAAATTTAAAAAATATTTTGAAGTTATCACTCTTTAAGCACATTAGTATTTAAATTACGATACAAGAGAATATTTTTGAATTTTTATTAAATTCTTTCGTATATATTCGACACAAGCTCATGGGAAAATATGAGCAATCTATCCAAACTCAAAATCAAAAAATGTCTCAATGTTAGAATTTTAATTATTTATTTATTTTTGCTTAATAGTTTTTTAAAGTTATTTTTGTTATTTCTTTTATTTAATAATGATACTGCTAGAAACAACTCAAAGAATATGCGAAGATGTTTTGAAACATTAACGATAAGGAGATTTTTATTTTTTGAATATTTTTCCAATGATTTAACTGATATATAAGACTGTTGAAAATATCCAGAAATATATACACATCAAAGGAAAACCTAGAAATTACACATAAAAAAAATAATCTATAAAAAATTATGAGCAATGTTAACAGCAAAAATATATATATATATTCTTCACTGAAGAAAAATAGAGACAAAAAACTTTTTACAAGCGAACTTATACAATCAAAAAATACAAGCAGAGAAATACAAATCTTTACCCACATCAAAGAAAGACATCTAGCATAATAATTTGATTAAAAGAACAGTATTCGTTTCAATATAAAAAAGTAACGCAAAAGCTAAAAGATAACAACTTTGTATCTGGTGATGAATCCATATTTGATTATAAAAGAAAGGAAAAATACAGTGGAAGCTTTTTTGACAAACAAATAATGCGTAACTATTTTTTGTCTGTGTAAAATTCATTAAAAACAAATTACATTTTATATTCCTGCTATCAAACATTGTCATTTTGTTATTGTATTATAATGCAAAAAGTAATAATGGAATGCATTGATCTTCAAAGAAATATAGTTTTATTTTCCATTTTTACATTGCAGATTAGTTAAAAGTATCTTTCTCGCTACGGCATAACAGTTTTCTTTAAAGATACTTAAATTGTTTCGAAATAACAGAGTTTGGAGAGCTTACTGTCTACTTATTCAATCAGACATCTCAAAAGCTTTTCAAAATATCTTTTTTCATTATTTCAGCAGTATTTTTAAGATAAGTATTGCTCAAATTTTTTCTCATATCCTTCTGAAAGATAGGTATTTTTACTTATAAATTTCTAGCGACGCAATTAGCAATTTAAAAATGATTTAATAAGTTGTGTAAATTTTACTTCTGGCACATGTAAAAGTTTTTATTCTATGTATTGAGGATCATAATGTAGAAAAACCTAATCGTAAAGCAGAAAATATTTGTGTTTGAAATAAAACAAAAAGTTCAAACAGACCAGAATATTAAATTATGGTAATCACAAACTTAATATCCATATTCACTGATTTTAATAATTGGTACAAAAGAAGATAAAATTCATATTGCGTATTGTTCTAGGAAAATATTATTCTAATGTTAATAGATAATTATAATAATAATAAAGAAAATGAAACGTTTTTATTGACTTTATTAGTCTAAGACTTTCTTCAAAATAGATAAAGGCTTAGCTAATTTGATGAATGTCTAGACTTATTAAATGCACTGGTATTTCGAAATATGGCGAATTGACATGTTTAAGTCAATTCCCCAAAAAATGCTGCATGAAAAAAAAGCTAATGCTTCCAAACAAAGATTTAAATTTTTAATGTCGGTGGAGGGTTGAGTAAGTGTACATAGGTGTGTGAACTGAGAATTTCAAAGAAAATAACTGAAAATAATGTGAATACAAGTTGACCACAGTGTGTGTGTGTGTGTGTGTGTGT
>BMAV01021686.1:589324-617099 GCA_019973955.1 Trichonephila inaurata madagascariensis
ACACGCATATTCAGATACAATAAAAATAATAATGACAGCATTTGGCAGCATCTGAAGACCCGCCATAAAGAGGGACTGATGCAGGTTAAACCTGTCGAGGCTCAAAGTCCTCCCGAGAGTGGGATATGGAAATTTAAAGAGGGACGTGACAGCTCAGGTATTGTCCCCGTCTCTTGACCGAAGTTCAAAATTGCGAGGTCCTTCACCAATATCCCAAGAGTTGCTTCACAGTTCGACGTAAATTAAAATCAAATCAAGAATGTATTTGACGATGTTTCTTCATTTGGTTAAGACTGAGTTCGGAACCGTGATTTTGCAAAAGCGAATAAATGGATAATTTTCATGATATTTAGTGTCACTTAGATTAGAATACATGTATACAATTTTTTTAAGGACATTTTGGCAAAAAAAAATTATTTAAATGCAATATTTTGGCAAAGTATTAACTTAGAATAATTTTTTTCAAAATATTCTCCTTTTGTGAAAAATGCTTCTATTATAATAATATTTTGCCTGTATGTAGCTCAGACCTCTGTACAGAGGCTCAACTAGAATTTTTGAAATATATAACTTAGAAGTAGGTTTATCCATATGTGATATGGTCGCTCTTTGGTGACCATATCTTTGATTGTCAGCGTGAATTAGAGGTGTGGGATTTTCAAAATGAATAGACATTTTAAAATTCTTAATAATTCTTTATTAAGAATATAACTTAAATTTCTAATAATTTAGATAAATTTATATAAGTGAGAATCTAATGAACCAAACACATAGCGATAGTTAAACCGAATCACGTAATTTAGACCACTTTATCTAAATAATTATATTATCCACCTACTTTAAATTCTGATAATATTACAAGTCCTAATATATTAAATAATCAGAGAGAGAGAGAGAGAGTCCTAGCTTAATCCAAATTAAGATTCTATCACGGTACACACAGAAACATCTGGGCTTGCGTGCAATGGTATACACCTTGTATCAATGGCTGAATATCTCGGTACCTTTATGATAGGCCGTCAATTCATACTCGTATCTCTTCCAAACATAACTTTCCCTAAATTGCCATTTTGCTTACTGAAACTTCTGTTCTTTTAAAAGCTATCTTATTTGCATCTCATAATCGCATTTCGCTTCTTGGATTTTGGTTGGAAAAGAGTGCCATTAATCTTGGCTGTTATGTTACAAAAAAGACGCGTGAGCCCGTCACACATATTTTACAACAACGGATGGGGGTAATTTTAAGAAAAAAAAGCCGATAATTATTTCAATGGGTTGTAACTCTGTAAATAATGTGAATTTTTTCAAAAATCATAGTTGAGCCTCTGTTAAGAGGTCTGAGCTATATACAGGCAAAATATTATTATAATAGAAGCATTTTTCCCAAAAGGAGAACATTTTGAAAAAAGATTATTCTAAGTTAATTTTTTGCCAAAATATTGTATTTAAATCATTTTTTTTTTTTTTTTGTCAAAATGGTCTTAAAACAATATTATACATGTAGTCTAATCTAAGTGACACTAAATATCATAAAAATTATCCATTTATGCGCTTTTTTAAAATCCCTGTTCCGAACGTAGTCGGATACCTTAAACTGGTCGATGCGCTCAACCGGTATAGTGGTTAGCGGCGGTGTCGTAGGGACTGGGTTCGAATCCCGAAGAAGACATGGATGTTTGTAAATGTATAGTGCCTTTGCGGCATGGGGGTACTCTAAATAGCCGCCGAGCCGCAAGTCCTCTCGTGGGGTTGGTGGAAGGGGAAGAAAGGTGGGAGGCCCTGACCACCCCCAGGTGTCCTCCCTCAAAATTGGGGGGGAAACGAGCCAAATCGTACTGTCACCTGCATGGTGCTCAAAGCTAAGGCTAACGACAGGCATAAAAATTCTAGCCCTTAGCCGCGATGAATTTCGCGGGCCTCGATCTGACTTCGTCATGCAGGTGGCATTAGTCACAACAACAATACATAAGTATAAAAATGTGTGTGTGTGTTTACTGTTCTTATTCTTCTCTCTTAATGTCGCGTACAAAATCCTTCAGTTAAACTAGACTTTAATGATTTTCATATTGAAGCAGAAATTTTTTAATTAAAATAAATGTGAATACATTTATGTGTCAGTTCGTATGGTGCGTAAGTATATATATTTCACAAGTTCGAATATACATAACGAGTGTGAATTTAAAGCATTACAAATTATTTTTTTTTCAGAAGTATACACGCCTCGGTAGTCAAATGACTGTGACCGCGAACTCTTGGCGGGTTTTGTTGAGTTTTGGTGCCACTGAAGGCCCGCCATGTAGAGGAGTTTATGTACGTTGGTGTGGTGTTGAAGGGTAGAGGAAAGCTCAGGTGCCATCCTCGTCACTTAAATAAAGGTTCAAAATTGCGAGATCCATTGCCAATAACCCTTGTGTTGCCTTAGAATGCGGCGCTTATATAAAATCGAATCAAGAATTTTAAAAAAGAGAGCTCTCTCACACATAAATATTCGTGAAAAGTTATTTATTTCACGTGATATATTGAACACTATTTTTTATTACTTAATAATAACATTCTTACTTTAATAACAATACATATAAGTTCTTTTAGTGTTATTTATTCTACAAAACACGCTTTCTCACAAATCTATTAAAGCTACTCAAATCCACCTCTACATATATTAGACTATGCTCAAAATATTTGTAAGTCATGCACATTTGCTTAAAATTTGCACACATATTAATTAGTCTAATTACTCCAGTCATCAAGACAAAACTAAATTTATTACTGTATGTAATCATTTCTTTTTTTCTTGAAGTATCAGTCCTAATTTATTTAATAATATATATATACACAGTCGAACCTCTGTATTGTGAATTTTTCTATAGAGCTAACTTTTTCCTGGAATCTTGAACATTTCACGAATTTCTTCGTTAAATAACCTCTCTATAGCGAAGTGCATTTACTATACAACAAACTTTTTCTTTTGTGATTCAGTTTTTGTGTTCTCCCTTTTTTTAAAGTAATTCTGAAAAAAATGTCAAGTTATTCTCTCTTTAACACATTTTATGATGGCCATAAATCTTGAACTGGTGTTATTCGATTCTAACTTGCCGAGAGCAATAGAGTTCTGGACGTTTCGTTCAAGAAGAGCAACCCTTAATCCCCATTGCCCAGTTCACTAGAAACATCTTCGATATCCTTTTTTCACTCTCAGTGGAGTTGTCCCCGTGTTCTAATTATAAAATAAGCTATGTTTAATATTACTTGTATGCTTTAAATTATAAAATGTCCTTAAAATTCATCAATTTTAGTATAAAACTATTTTCTTAAAACAGTGAATTCTTCGACATTCTTTTTTCTTGTTTTCCTTGCAGTTTTTCTTTCTTTCTTTCTTTTTTGATGGGTAAGATATACAAAATAAACATATATTAATTTGAAAAAAGGTGTGAATATATAATTACTTTTTTAATATATAGTGTTTATGAATTTAAAATCTGTTTTATGGGGTTTATAAAGTATATTAAAAGATAAACCTCTATTTAACGAATTTTCCTTACAACGAACTTTATTCCGGGATTTAGTGACTTCGTTATATAGAGGTCCGACCGTATATATATATTCCCTTTTTTGTACCCGTGTTTCCTAATCTACAATACACGATACATTGTTTCCAATAAGATTCAAATTGAAAACTTCCCCTATTGAGTAGGATTAGCAATTGGTAAACCGGAATGCATTACTGAGTCGTTGAAACTCTTCATCACAATCGGTAAGTAGATGTGATTAGTTTTCATGTGTCGTTCCAATGACCTTATGAAACAAACACTCTGGATTGCTGATGTTGATGCTAAGCGTTGCTAAGCAACAAATAGTACGATCTACTTTATAATTGGATGAAGCATGAGTCCGTTGTGCAATTATTGCAAAAGCCCGATCTCGTTTTTTTGGCCAAAATTGTTGTAGCGATATCCAGAATTTTAAAAACATTCGTATTCATTTATAGAACTTTACTTCACACGCACTTCAAATTCGTGATCATTATACAATTTTTATCCAGTTGAAAAAAAATTCTCAATAATATATTTTATTTCTTTTAAAAGTCCGTTAAAATTGTATAGTAGCTTATAGAGAACACTTTATTAGGAATTTTGTAATATTTTTTTCAATTTAAAACCCTGTTTAAAGTATTTTTTATTGTTTTAATTTAAGGTATCCGACTACGTTCGAAACTGTTGTTTTGCAAAAGCGTATAAATAGATACTTTTTATGATATTTAGTGTCACTTAGATTAGAATACATGTATAAAATTGTTTTAAAAATGTTATTATAATAAAAAATGATTTAAATGCAATATTTTGGCAAAAAATGAACACAGAATTACCTATTTTCAAAACATTCTTTTTGGGGGGAAAATGCTTCTATAATAATAATATTTTACCTACATATAGCTCAGATCATTGTACAGAGTCTGAACTACAATTTTTGAAATATATTACTTAGAAGTGGATTTATTCATATTTTAATACAACAGAGTGAAGAAATTTTAAGAAAAAAAATACCAATTATTATTTCACTTGGTTGTAACTCTGAAAATAATGTGAATTTTTCAAAAATCCTAGTTCAGGCCTTCAGGAAAAACCTTTGCTTTATATAAGTAAAATATTATTATTATAGAAGCCTTTTTCATCAAAGGAGAATGTTTTGAAAATATGTAATTCTAAGTTCATTTTTTGCCAAAATATTGTATTTAAATAATTTTTCATTCTAATAATATTCTTAAAACAATTTTATACATATATTCTAATCTAAGTAACACTAAATATCATGAAAATTATTTCTTTATACGCTTTTTTTAAATCGTGGTTCCGAACGTAGTCGGATACCTTAACGGGGTAGTTTTCACAAATCATCTGGAAAATTGTCTCGATATTTTAAATTTTAGGATATAGTCTGAATTATAAGTTAAAGGTATTTTCTTGCACCTACTTCTCATCACTCGAAAGGATTTGATCTAAGAACAGGTAATTTTGTTGTCTAGATAAAACTGAGGGAAAAAAATGTATATCATTTGATTGCAATTTCTGATTCTTAATCCAATGATTAATCTATTTATTACTTTTTTTTTCTGAGTTCAAAGAATAGAAACTTAATAAACATGATGTATATGTGATTCCACCCATTATCTCACTCATACTTCTTCAAATATGACTTGGAAATTGTTTTTTATGTACATATCTTGAAGTTCTGAGAGAGATTAGATTCTTTAAAAAATTCCTCTTCAAAATTTTAAATACTGTTATGTAAGTCAGGGTTCAATGATTTTATGCTATCAGTCTCAAAGAGCAATACAGTTCTTCAGGAGGGATGAAAATTTATTGTAGAAAAACAATCCTTGAAATACAGGATACAGCATCAAAAATTTCCTTAATAAATCTCAGAAGGTCTTCACACCTTCAACAGCGCTCAGACACAACTATCAGTGTCTAAAAATACAAATAAGTAATGATTAAGATTATTCGCAAGCACTAGCTCGCTCGATCGTAGCAACTAATCGCTAGTCGACTCTTCAACGGTCGAAACAATACTCACTCATCTTCGGCAAGAGGGTCCTGTTTATAGCCTATACGGATCTTTCTCGAAAAGTCCGCTAATGTGATATTCGTAGATTTCTCCAGTAATTTCCAGAAGCATCCATAGGATCGCCAAGTTGCCAAAAATGATGCCAACTTGACTGTATCGCCAACATTTTGCCAAGTTTCCATTGAATCGCTTTTATAATGTGCTTGCGAATATTACAATTACAGCATAAAATAAATACAACAGAAAGTAATATTAACATATTACAAATCACACACACACACACAAGATATAAATTATTTACACTATTTTAAGGATTCATTACACAAAATTCGTAACAATACTTTTTAAATGGCCTCACATTCATTGTTTTCGGGGGCATTTCACTTTGATCCCCCACTCTTTTCTGCGTTCTTTCAATTTTTTTTAACTAAATTCGTTTAGTATAAAGAATCTTCAATATTGTTTTCTCGTTTAGTTAGATTACATATGATTTATTTTCTTTCTTTTTTTACAAACCTGAGAATTTTTTTAATATAGTTAAGATTCCCCTCTAAACATCCTGATATTTTCTTCTTCTTATACGGAAAGAAATTTCTCAGAATCAAAAATTAATGCAAAAAAAAGATAAAATTGTTCAAATTATTTTATATCTCCTGAGCGTTATATATAAACCCTGAAACCAAATACAGCTTAATTTCACCCTAATGACATCTTAATTTATATATAGGTTACGATTTATCTGACTCTTATCACCTGATGTAAGAACTTGAAAAATGTCAACAAACACTATCAGACGAAATAAAATCTGCGACAAATGTTTGGCGGTGACACCAGTGTTTCTTTTTTTCCCCCATTTCCAAACAATTTGTAAGTCCACTTGTTTATTATTATCTTCATTTAATTTAATACTAGAACAATTCAGGCTGAGATGAAGGTGTGTGTACGTATGCGCGCTCAACCGGTTTCTCATGTATCTTCTACTTTTCCTTCAGTACTCTTCAGGTGTTCCATTTAGCGTCTATAAAACAGAAAGTTGCCTTAGGTTGCATGTGACCTAAAAATAGAGCTCTTCCGCATTATAAAATTAAATTTCGCCTCCGGAGCTGCGAATCAGTGCTCTTTAAACTAGTTCTCATGACTTTTGAGCCCGCTAGTGCAGCCGCCATAGATCTAATAAAGCTTCATTCAGTAATTTAGAAGCTCCATTCGTGCCTCAAAATTAAAGAGTTAGTGATCTTGACTTCTTTCGCACTTAGTGGATAAATGGGAGTCTTAGAACAATCGTTTTTTTTTCCCTCATCCGTCACATGCAAATTAAGAGTTAATGAATTCAACTAATTTACATATTTTGTATTAAAGAAGTTTACGGCAGGGTTGCAAAAAACTGGAAAACGTACATGTATAAGCAGTATATAATTTCGATTTCATTTCTAGATCATTTGAATTTTAATGGTTAAAGGTTCAATAGACTTGCAAAGGAAAATTTAGAATGCTAAAATGGCCTATGATAGTATATATATATATATATATATATATATATATAATATCATAGATTTAAAGAATTAATCAGGACTAAACATTTTATTTGATCCAAACAAAATACTAATTTTCTTGCATTACCTTTTTGAAATTTTATAAGAATCTACATAAAAGATATCCCTAGTTAGAAACCCTCACTCAACACCTAAAAATATATACTGAATTATCAGTCACCAGTTAGTAGGAATTTTAAAATACTGATTAATAGGTGTTTGGAAATCCTGACTGGATAGGGTTCTTTTTCGACTTTATGCAAAATACTGCATCCTTTACATCCTTCTGCATAACTGTGTCCAATATTAGAAAATGGAATAGTTTGGATAGGAGTTTCACACATTATTGATTTCTCTCTTCATTGGCTCCGACACATCAACAAGATTCACTTCCGTCATCAAATGTGTGTATCACAATCGAATCCTCTGCTTTGTTAATTTGGAAGGCATCAGAAAGGAGTTTCCTATCCTACTCAAAATTCCCACACTCATGACTCATCTGCACCTGTAAAGTTTAACAAAGGTCTTCACCATTTTCCGTTGAAATTTTCTGCTTACAAGAAAAGTTTTTTTTCTTTTCAATACAAAATAAATACGATATTTGATAAAAAAAAATAAATAAATAAAATCCGTTTTTTCTAATACAAACTAATAAAAAATTTTATCCAACTGCTGAAATAATTTATTAATTCAGGGTTTATGACTCGTTAAATAGAGGTTTTTTTCCCTTCATTTTAGCCGGGGAAAGAGAAAAATTCGTTAAATTGCGAAATTCATTAAAGCGGGGTTCGTTAAATCGGGGTCCAACTGTTTATATGTATATATATTATCAGACGCTAAATCGCCAGAGAGGATCTAAAAAAGCAAAGCAATAAAAAGAAACATAACAAGACAGTATAAGTCAAAAATAAGATAGCAAACACTTAACCTTGGGAACTAAGTTTGTAGGGTTAAACATATTTATATATTACAGTTTCGATGATTGATGGTTGCATTTTGTAGAAAACAGTTGAACAAATTTATATAGAATCTTATACCACATACATGAAAATTTAATTTGCTCTTCTCAAATTTAGTTAATTAATTTTTAACTCTTATTTCTGGATACATTGATTCCAAAACAGTTCAAAATTTTGATCAAGATTCGAACAACAAAAGCGTCAGTGAAATGGAAAAGATAATTTTCGCATTCATCAACGATATATTAAGAATAAAAGGTATCTAAATATGCTTATGATGTCGATGATATCAGAACTGAGATCTGCAGTTAGTTAGTTAACTAATTAATGGCTGTTATTAATATAGCAACATTAAGTTATTGAAAATATCAAGAACATATAGAAAAATGTTCTCTTTATCTCTCTCTATATGAATATGTGACGGATCTATTCGCGATCCTTCCACTAATTCTGGGCTATCAATTCGCGTTATTCACAACCAACCCTTCGGAAAAAGAAAACCGTGATATGCAAATTAAGTTACTATATATAGTCGAAGTTTTCTAGCTAGAATAGAGAGTAGAATAGGATATAAACTAGAAATCAGATGAGATTGTTACTGACAGGTCTCATTATATAATTATTGTGAGTACTTATTAGGAAAAAGATTTAAAGTGACGATTGATCACTGAAATTAAATTAATATTAGATTAAATCGTATAATAGATTAGATCCTATATAAAATAAGGATCGAGTTTGATAGTCTCCTGATCTTACGTGCATTTCGTCGTTGTTCCACTTTCGTGGTTAGTACCGAGATATTCTCTTACTGTTATTAACTGAATTTGTGTGGCTGTATTGTGAGATCAATAAATAAATGGATTGGATGATGGCGAGTGTTTCTTCCCTACCTCCTACATATCTAGGTGCCCAAGAAAGAGGTGAAACCCTCTCACAAATATGCAGAAATGTAAAATGTTATATTATTTCTCTGTCGATTTTTTGAAGCTAGAAGTAATACCTGCATTAAGTCCAGAAAATTTGAGATATTAATTTATTTACAAATGTCAGATCTTATAAAACAACACATGGGTTTTTAGCGGAATGAACAAGGGGACCAAGCTCACTCTAAGAGGCTTAGAGCTACAAATACCGGACTGCCAGGAATTGACCATCCCCTCACTCAACCGGTATTAAGCAATTTTTTTAACAGAACTTGTTAATCCTTTAACGGGCACAAAGCAAAAATACACTTTTCTGTGATAAAGTACTTGATAAATGTAATGTTCTCATCCTCTATAAACATTATTTAGTCACAAAAAAAAATATCTGATCAAGGGTTTTTTTCCAGGAGGGTGGCTAGACGTTATAGCCACTGCTCACTTAGGACATTTAACTTACTTTTCAGGACAGAAATAATAAATCAGATTACAATAATTTGTTTTTATGAAAAATTGACATTTATGTAATAACTATTTCAATAACATTTAAATACAAAATATAAGTGTAATTAAATAACAACAGAATAATTGTACAACATAGAATACTTACTAAGAATATATATAGAATACTTAGAATATACATTGAAATTGGTATATATCCACATTTTATATTTTATTTAATTTTAATATAAAAAGTTAGAAATAAAGTAATATTTTTGAGAGTTTAAATTAGTTATTTCACAAATTTGATGAGCTATTTACTGTCGAACTTTATAATATGCAAACATTTTCTCCGAGAAGAAAAGCTGTAATGAAAGATTTTCGAACCCGAGAATATTGTACCACATATTGTAAACAAAGTTTGTTTATATTTCTGACCCCCAACATTCTCACATGATTCTAAGTGTTCTCTCTCGAGTGGAGAAAAGCGAAAATTTCTAGGTCATTTTTCTGTTCTATGTGGGCAGTGGATAGAACCTCTATCCGCATATAAAAGCTTTCCAAAAACCTAAATAAAACCTTTTTTAATTGAAAATTCGCTTAATTCATTCAGATGAGAGAAAAGTATACATAAGACATGTCGAAATTTTTTTAAAAGATCAGAAATTTTATTTACAGTAATCAAAATACAATTTGTAGATTTACACCGAGAAAAACTGTTTTAACTACTCATCAGAGGACATGAAATGCAAAAAAAAAAAGGTAACGTCCAGCCATCTGTATTGATTTTCATGCGTTTTAGCTTCAATTAGTTCATGTGGATAGACTAAATATCCATCACCCGCTTGGAGAAAAAAATTTTAATATGTAGCTAGACCTATTAGCCACTCCCCGCTAAAGGGTTAAGCATCTTAGGTTCAAAATGCTCAGCCATGTAAAAAATATAAAGTAGGTACTCGAGAGGCCTTTGGTGGTGGACCTCGTAATTTCGAACCATGGTCAAGTGGCGAGAATGACACCTGAACTGGCACCCCATTCTTCCATACTCCGCCAACTGGAAAGTTTTGAGTTCTGACGGATTTAATGAACATTAACCCCTCTGCATGGCGAGCGTTTGGTAGCACCAGAAATCGAAGCTACGATTTGACAGAGTCAATGGCACCCACGAGTTTACGAAACTTATTACTCGTTTACCGTGGCCATATCGGCGTAAGGAACTAAAAAGTATTGCAAGAATTAAGAATTTTTGAGTACTACTATTAAATCATTTGCTTCTATTACTATAATTACTAATAATTTCTTCACCGGCTTTCGAACAATTTTGAATGATCATTTAACATCTCAATTGATTTAAAGTGAAAAATCTTTTTTTTTTCAGCGAAATCGATAATCTAATGTAAAATGTTAGTCAGGCAGCAAATCTTTTTCTTCAGTTGATATTATGTAAACTAGTAAAATTCGTTGAAACAACATAAATCCTAATTAGATTCTGTTGGATCAAAGTATCTGTCAGTTAAAAAAAAATTAAAATTAATCATAATCAATCCTGTAATATATTTTCTTTCTATATAATAACTTGTGAAAGCACTTTTAGTTACCATAGTTGATAAATGAATTGGTTATAATGTCTTTTTAATTATTTTTATAGAGATTTCTATTGTAGTGACTCTACTACGTATATAATTTATTTATAAGATTAAAAACAACTGCATATAAACTAAATGAAGGGAAGTATATATATCATTTGCTACCTCTTTGAAATCCTTCTTGTTAAAGAGCAGAAGATCCGTAATCGGAATATATATATTTTTCAGATAGAGAAAGATGCCTTTTTATTATAAAATTGTGTGGTTATAACATACATATACTTATATATTAAACAGTTAATTTAAATCTAACAAGGAGAGGGCACGACTAAGGAAATTCATATGGGATCGAGACTTAGTGTAATAGTAGTACTCTTTTAGGGTGTTCACCCCTCAATGTAATTCCTTCGAATGGCCAGTCAATTCGGAGAAATCAGCCTTCGAAATTCCTGCTAAGCTTTTATACAATTAAATTTTAATTTTCCGCAACGAGTTCGTAGCTTGATTGGTAAATCGTCTGCTTTCTATGCAGGAGGTTAGGGTTCGATTCCACGCGATCAACTTTTTTTTTCTTCAATTCAGTTAATTATTTTTTTTAATTAAATAAATTTATTTATGAAAGGATTATTAAATATTAAATGATATTTTTTGTATTTTAGAAAATAAAAAAATTACTTTGATTATATATAAATATTTATATTAAATTTTATAAATCTATTTTATATTAATAAATAATATTTATAATAAAATATATAATAAATATTAAATGATATTTTACACAAAAAAATTAGTTGCAAATAATTTTTAATGTGAAATACAATATACTATAAATAAAATATTATATATAATATAAAATAATTTATACAATATATTATTATTATTAAATTAATTATTTTATAATTAATATAATAAAAAACATGTCTTTTTTATATGTTATTAAATTAATTATTTTACAATTTTATAAAATATTTAATAAGTCCTTTTCAAATAAATTTATTTAATTTCAAAAAAATTATTTAAATAATTTTAATAAATTTATTTAAATAATTTCTATAATAAATTAATAATAATTTCAATAATAAATCATAATTTTAATAATAAATTAATAATATTTCTTATTAATACTAATGCTTAATAATAATAAATTAATTATAATAGATAGTAATTAATTAATTATAATAAATAGAAATTAATTAATTAGTATAAATAGTGATTAATTAATTAATTTTAATAAATAATAATTAATTTGCTAATTTTAATTATTAATAATTATTTTAAATATTTTTATTTAATAACTATTTTTAATTAATAATATTTTTTAATAATTTTACTAGTAAAAAAATTTAAGTTATAAATTTAAATTTTTTTTTTTTTTTATTTTATAAAATACAAAATAATTACAAAAAATATCATTTAATATTTAATAAACCTTTCATAAATAAATTTATTTAATTAAAAAAATAATTAACTGAATTGAAGAAAAAAAAAATTGATCGCGTGGAATCGAACCCTAACCTCCAGCATAGAAAGCAGACGATTTACCAATCAAGCTACGAACTCGTTGCGGAAAATAAAAATTTAATTGTATAAAAGCTTAGCATGAATTTCGAAGGCTGATTTCTCCGAATTGACTGGCCATTCGAAGGAATTACATTGAGGGGTGAACACCCTAAAAGAGTACAACTATTACACCAAGTCTCGATCCTAAATGAATTTCCTTAGTCGTGCCCTCCCCTTGTAAGAACTATTATGCACACTTGACGGCCAAAATGCAAGACTAAGATGTCAGATAAGATTCACATCATAGGAGAGACACAACTCAACGAGTTAAGTAAATGATAGAGAAAACACAACCTGCACACGAGAGCTCGATATAAGGGATGGAATTGACAGGTTCCGCAATAGTAAAGCCTCTGTGGCAGAGAAAAACAATAAGAAGAGCTAGTTACTGTCGCAAAAGAAGCATTTTGAATTCGGGATGCCAGGTCGTCACCAATACCAGCAGACCTACCAGTTCACAAAGGTTACGTGATTGATCTAAGAAGAGCAAGAGTTGGGCTAGTGATTTGGGGCTCCATTGTCTGTGAGTCTATGATAACCATTAACCACTAGCCCCTATTGTTGATACTCTGATATGTGGATGATGTTCTGTGTAACCTTCCTTTAAGACGTACATAATGCCACTATATCAGAAGGATAATGCTCGACGGAGCACAGCCCGCATCCATTAACGTTATCATGCGTATTTCTAGTTATCTTTTACCAGTCAGATCATCTGGGACGTAATTGGTCATTAGTGGCTTGCCCTACCACCACCATGCTCGGAAAACGAACAGTGACTCGTGCTTCGAAGCTTGTTGTCATCCATCCCTCGAGCCACATTTCACACGTTTGTTCCGCGATTCGTTGCCATCTGTATCAACTTTTGCGGTGAACCTGCAATCTACTCGCGTAGTCATTACTGTATTTTTATGCTATATGTATCAAAATTAATATCCCTTATTGTTCTAAGAGGACAAGATTAATGCAAACCACTGGTAACCAATCGGCGGATAATTGCAATCTAGAGCAGCGATTCTCAACCTTTTGTTGTTGTTGTTGCGGTACACTTTTAACAATTTCAAAATTCGGCGGCTCATTAACAATAAAACAAGTTTAAAAGAATTTTACTAATCTGTAATGCACAATGAAAAATAGTTTATGATAATAATATTTTCATTGTTGAATAAAATAATATGAATGACAAAGACCACAAAATGTTTACTGAGTAATTAATTGTAAAATTACGTTTAATGCTAAATTTGAGCTTGGTGATTGTGGGTAATTTCATTGATATTTGGTCGTAAAAATTATAATGCCACTCTAATTTCGTCATCTACATTTAAAAGTCTTGATCTTTTTTTCCCTATTATATTTGTTAATACTAAAAATTCGCATTCACGCAAATAAGACGTAGAAAACTGTAACAATATTTTTAAAACTTTTTCGGCTATTATAGGATAATCGCCTCTAATTTTAATCCAAAATGAATTAATTAACTCTTGCGAATATTTTGAAACTAAATCTCGATTATTACAGAGCGAAATTAATTTTTCCTCTTCATTCAAAGTTAATTCATATACATATGTTTCCGTACTCAAATGGATTACAAACCCAATCAAATTTTTTTATATCTATCTATCCACGAAAGGACAAGTTAAATATACCCTTAGTTTATTTCTATAAAACGACTGAATAATTCGGTTCCGAATGTTATTTTTTCTCACATTATAATTAATTATTTTTAAAAAAAAATTGGTGGCACTCTTCAAAAATTTGGCGGCTCACAAAAGTGCCACAGTATAGTAGTTGAGAATCACTGATCTAGAGCATCTTGAACATGCCGTAGCGGGCTCACGAGAATAAACTGAGGACGCTTGACTTCAGTCCACGTGTGATTATCTTCTGGCTTCCCTGTCATACCTCGAGCGGGCATTCTCTTCTTCAAAACATTCCCGTAACAGCCTGTACACTGTGCGCACTTGTAAGTGGGTATCCGATGTGTGATACGCCGAATGGACCAACTTGCCTCTCTTCAAACCCTTCTTAAGCGTAACTCCTAGTAATGGGATTTATCTGCTGTAATTACCTCTGTTAGCACGGCGTGGCATTATTTGCTACCATAAGTACCTCCACTGATTGGTTTTTGATACCAATAGAGAAGTGTGACTGTTCGAAAATCAACCTAATCCTTTCCTTTTACCATGCTCAATGCGTGATTTGTATAGCTCCTGGATCATTTGCATAACTTGGTGAGTTTCATTCACCTGGGATTTACATGTTTTCTGGCCATTTCTTGCTGTTATATTTTCACTGTCACTCGGTATATATAGTACAGAAAGAGTATTAAGCTAATTTATTACCAATATTATAATGGTATAACTAAAAAATATAGAATTGAGTGAAAAAATAGCAGGCAAGGTTGAAAGACTCAAGAAAATTTATTTAGGAAAAGGCTACACAAGGTATGACAGAAAAAAATAAGACTAAGTGTGTAGTTTGAACAAACCAGTTGAGAGCACTGCATCATTGAGTGAACACGCGCAATTGCATTCTGCCGGGAAAATATAGAATTGACATCAAGTTTCTTGTGAAACTTAAAGAATCAGACACGAAAATATTTCAAATATTGTCCGAGAGAAAATTTTATTTGATGAGAAAATATTTGTAGATGAAAATTTGTCTCGTGCACATGTGTTTGAATGATATAAGAGGTTTTTTAGGGTGAAGAGACAATGTGGAAGATGATGAACGTGCTAGACGCCCAAGGTAAGCTGTTACAGACCAAAAAATTGCCAAAATTCGTGACATGAGGAGGTTCTCCCTCACACCAGAGGTGAGACTATTAATCAACACTACTACTTTGAAGTACTAAAAAGATTTCGTGAAAAAATTAGGAAAAAAGGCCAGAATAGGGAAGTGATGGATGGCTGTTGTACCAAGACAATGCACCCGTTCACACGGCCCTATCTGTCAAGCAGTTTCTGACCAGAAAAAAAAAACATTACTGTGCTGGGGTATCATCCATATTCACCTGACTTAGCCCCATGCGACTTTGTCACTTACAATCTCTTAGGCTTCCAGTAGCTTGCCGTTTATGGAAATCAGATTAATGTGTCTTAAAAGAGAAATGAAATTTACATTAAAAAACAAAATAATCTGAAATTAAATAAGGTATTAAAAATTAGTTAGAAATTATGTAATAAAAACTAGATATAAATTCATAGCTCTAACCATTTTTCAATTTGTTTCTCTTAAAAGAAAAATAAATATGTGGGGAGAGAATGCTTTTGTTTTTTATAATCTCATTGATGTAATACTGGAGAAATTCAACTGAATTCAGACATCTCTAGCATGTGAAAATTCTTACTCAAGAAAGGTGCTGCCATCTATGAACAGTATAACTAACTATTCATTATTAAAATTTGTTCTCTTAGGAGTATGTCAGAAAGTGTATTAATTGTAATATATATTAAAGCTGTAATTTAATTATTGATGCTTACAGTTGACTGAAAACTTTCATAATTAATTTATTTCCTCAAAATTTTTCAGTTTGAACTATATTATGATATTTTTAAATCATGAAAACTTGTTAAAACCAATTCTGGTCTTAGCCTGTTCAACACAAATAGTACGGTGGTTTTGAAATGTCTAACGATGCACTTCCGTTTTTATGGTTTTTGTAAAAAAACATTAATTTCTGTTTAATTCACATATCATATCATATGCATTTACAAAAAAAAAATGGATGTCATTTTTCATCAACTACTTACTCGAAATTATGCATTCAGAATGATAAGAAATTTAAGACAAAAAAAACTAAAATGACAAAACTATAAGTATAGTCAGTTTTATTCATTTTTATTTGTAAGTCTTTTATCTTTTAATAAAACACAGTTTCCCTTTTTCTTTTCTACTTGACTATTCTTTTAGAGCCCATTTCCTAAAATGTAACCCCAATGGTTTAAAATGGTTGTTTTTAATTACTGCTATTTTTGTTTAATTTCTTGCTCAATAAAACTCTACAGACATTAAGTTAGGGAATAAAGAATGGCTACTTTCGAAATGCAAGCAACATATTTTATCTTACAATATTCTACAAGAAAAAAAAGAGAAAAGTTTTAGGCATATTATTGACGAAAATGTTAAAATACTTGTAACCAAATTAAATTATTGGTAATAAGCTTACTTTGGCAAGAGAGGAATATCCTTTCCTAGTAGACTCTTCTTCCCCTCCCTCTTCATTGTAGTTTTATACTAGTTCAGGCCAGGAGTTGGCAGAGAGAGACCACGCCTTTTCAGCCTTAATGCATTGTTAAAAAAGATTATGTCAACTAAAAATATAAAAGAAGTCTTAATCGCTCTTATAAAAGAATCACTCTATATATAATCCCAATGAATATTTCAATTCAGAAATTTAAAAAATGAGGTTTTTTCAATTTATCAATTTCAATTACGTTTTAAGCTGAGCATCTGAGTTTGGAATATATTCATAAGATATTCATAACTCAATGGAATCACTATTATAAATTTTTGAGGAATATTACATGTTCTATGCTTCTTAGTATTCTCCACTTCAACAAATTAATAATATTCAATTGTTATTTAAATGAATCTGATTAAATCTTTAAAAATATTTCTCGGTACTAACATAAGAACCAGTTTCCAAAAATATCTTAAATTATTGCAGAAAAGGATATTTATTTTCAATGCAAGTTTGTAAATGACTTCCGTAGAAAGAGGAAAAAGATCTAAATTTACTTACAAAAAATAATTCTGATTACATTATAAATTTTAGTAATCAATATATACAAGTAACTGGATTAAATCACTCAAGTATAGGTGGTTATGTTTCCTGAGGATTTTTTTTAAAAAATGCTAAAATTTATTTTTAAAAAAAATTCCAAGAACACAAATTTTAGACTTTAACATTGAGATTTCCAAGGAAATATACATTGTAATATATAATTTTCTATACATTAATAGAGTCAAAAGAATCATTAAATTTCTTTCATAAGCCATTTTCTAAGGAGTGGAGAAATAAATCATTTATGAAACTTGAATTGTATTTCATAGCACATGATGGAACATTGGAAATTTCTATTTTTGCTCTAAACTATAATATCAAAAGTATATTAATTATTGTTTACTAAACCTTTTCTTATTATTATTTTATTATAGAGCTTACTTAATTTATTTTGAAAACTTAAAATGGAACTAATTAAGTAAAAGGAAGTTCCTTTTTTGCATCTTAAACAGAATCTGTTTTAAAACACATTTTATGAGCTAAGTGGTTTTCATACATACTAATTTTGGGTTGATGCTTTCTGAAAAGGAATTCTGTGTTTTCTTCATCTTTTATTCATATTTCCTTAAGTTCAAAATTATAACTAACATTTAGGATGTTTCAGTTTAAATTCTGATATAATAGCAATGTGTTTATATCTCGAAGATGATATAAATGAGCAAATATACACTTAAAGGAAAAATTATGGGAAAATATACTATGCTGCTATTATTCAAATCAAAATTCAAACCTATCTACAATTTTTGAACGAATAAAATAAAATCGTATTCTCTAGATTAAGAAATATAATACATCAAATATGCCTCCAAATATATGATCATTTTATAATTAAATAAAATTGTTTCGTAAAGTACCAACAGAGAGCGACACTGTTTTAAAAGGATTGCTTTGGCGGATTAGTTGAAAATTGTAAATGTAGAAAGAACAGGGGGGAATATGCAATTTCTTTTTTTAAACAGCTACCACAGACTGGACCTTTCACCATCTAAAAAAATTCAGCTCAGGGGAAATAAATTATATACAACGAAAAAAAGTAAAAACAAACACAGAAATATTAGCCCACATTTATAGTGTCATCGTCTTTTAAACTAAATATTTTTTGTACATTACTTAAGACACACAGATTTTTTTAAAACAAGTGTATTTTATACATATTAAAGGAAGACATACACATACATTTTTATACATATTTAAGAAATTATTTGTTTTTCGACTTAGTCATTTCTTCAGCTAAAATCGACCAAATAAACCGAAGACAGGTTGAATCAAGGACAATCACAAGGAAGTCTATTAAAGGTTCTATCCACCTTCTTCCTACTAATAGTCCTCTTGGGGAATAATGAGTATTTAAAATTATTCTATTAAAAACCTCCCTCCGAAGAAGAAGATGCGATTATGTAAATCAAAGCTTGTATTTAATGATTAAACTTTCGAGTTAGAGAGAGAGAGGTTAGACTGCTGTACGTAACAGTGATTGATTAACGTAAAACTAGGCGAGAGCAATTCGTAGCTTATTTTAGTAATATTAAGATTGACGATTTGGTCATTTAAGTGTTAAATGGATTAGGCCGATTTGAATTAGAAGGTGTATTGCATGGACGTAAGTGATCCGATTTATTGTTAATACTTTTAGTATCTCGTCTACCTCGCTGTTGCTTCACATATTTGGTAATTGGTACATTTCTTAACTTGGGTTGTTGAATTTGTGTCGTTGTTGATAACTGTGAATAGAGTTTGTTTTGTGTGAATATGGCTGATCTTCCTTCTGACCCTCTCACATTAATGGACGGCACGGGCTGTCCATTACATACTGAAAGCACTAAATCAAGAATACAGAATTTTTTAAAATTACAAGAGATCGTATCAAATTCTTTAAACTCCAATAGAAGGTCGAGTAACTTTATTTATTATCTTCTGAAGCCATATTCAAGGCGAACGTGGTTGCTTGTGGTTATACTCACAAGCTTCGTAGACAGCCTTGTTCAAGTCGAGTCAAGACTTAGAAGCTCTTGATTCCCTTTTTTACCTGTTTCCCAATAATAAAGACTGCCGCAAATCATACTAGAGCTTCAAAGTACTCATATGGTATGGTGTGAAAGTCAAGATAGGGATGAACTTCTTAAGGTGTCAGCCTCTTTATACTTAACGGTAATTTAAAATTACTAGTTTGTAATTTTTTTAGAATTTATTTTTTCCCCTATAAATTTTGCAATTCTAGATTAATAATGTACATGGGTTCACTTGCATTAAATGATGTCTCGCTAACTGTAGAAATTGGAGTTTCCTGGCTGTCTGTACACCCAAAAAGGTCCGAAATCAATGCACTTCATTTTGTGTAAATTTTTTTAAGGAATATCGGTATGACGAAACATACAATTTTTTTACATAAAATGTGTACTTACGTCAATACAGTTTGATGAGATCACACAAAAAAGCAAATTATCAGAAATACTTCGAACACAGTGATAATATAAGGTGTGACTATTAAATAACGAAACTGATGCTATAAAACATTTTATTTTGATTTCATACTTATTTAGTTATTATCACCTTCAATATACAACTATCCTCTATCCCTGCAACTCTCCAAGTGATCCTCCTAGTTTAGCGAGCTTCTTGTTGCTCAAACATGAGAATTTTAGACACCATTTTGGCACACACTTTTGCGTGCCAAGTTTGTTATGTAAAATTTGCTGTGCGGATTCTTTGTCAATCTCTACAGTTTCAGCAATCGCAGGAATATTTAATTAGTGGTCAGGTTGAAAGAGATTTCCGATTTCTTCGATATTATCATCCATTTTTAAGGTGGAAGGGTAACTCGGGCATGAATCATCCTCAATATCTTCTCGGCCATTTTGAAAATGCTTAAGTCACTCAAAAACACGTACACACGATAAACCTTCATGGTTTAATACTTCTTTTAATAAAGTATCAGTAGCGGTTTTTCAAAGTTTCATATGAAATTTCTCAGCCCAATATGTCGTTCTATTGTTACATTTATCATTTTCCCGGCAAAACAAAAAAGATAACTCTTATGTGAACGATGGCTACGGTTACACGGATATGCTTACAGAAATATGAGACATTGCATTCGAAAGAAAAGACTCCACGCTAAATATCTATATGTCGCTGATGATTTCTTCTTTTGTAGCAGTGTCATTCTGGCTATTCAATAGCCACACCTTGTGTATAAAGACTGAGGTCTGAAGAGCCGCAAACGTCTATGCAAAGAGTCGAGGTCTGCCAACTCCTGATCTAGGTATAAGCACGAACGCCGGGACATGACATGATGGTATTTTGCCACTCTTGCCAGTTGGCATATAATTCTAAATTCTCCTTGGTTAGGAGAATATGTCTGGGAATAACAATTGAAGATTAAAATTATTCTGACCATCATCTTTTATAGGGCAAGGACCTTGGCATTGGCCCAGTTGACCCATGCCTTAAGACGTCTCTACTTACAAATCACTTTACAGTGATAAATTCATCCGCATATTCTTCACAATTCTCAACCTTCGAGTGAATACTTTTTTGTTTATAGTCCCTGTCTCTCAGGAGATTTATCACCTCGGAATACATCCTTTTTAATTCTGTCATTAAGTTTTCCAATTTTGTTCATTTTTCGCTTTAAAAAAACAGTATTTTCTTCGATTTTAAAAACTCTAACAGTTCTAGTAAACGAGCTTCTCCATACACTCGAGTTTTCCAAATTGTATCCATTGTTTTTTTTTAATTTATTCATCTAATTTAATTAATTCTGTTCCATCTAAGAACCAGCCAGAATATTGACTTTTTAAAATTGTTTAATTTTAAAAAGTCAATATTCTGGCTGGCAATGTTACACGAATCAGACGCAAGTTTACGCGATAAATACCCTAATTTATTCTGGGTTTTAAATTACTGTAGGTAAAAAAATGCATACATTATCATAAGTACTACATTCCCAATCACTCGATGATGGTTGCATATATAATACTAACATGTACAATAAATAACATATATATAATATATAATAAACTTATGACGGATCTTTTCAAGTACCTTTTTCTAATCCTCTTGGGAAATATTTGGACTATCATTCAAGTTTATTCACAACCAACCCTTTTAAAGAAGAAACCGTGATATTCAAATTAAGTCTACTATATATAGTCAAGGTTTTCTAACTAACAATGAGGAGAAGGAAAGAGAGAAAGCCAGAAGTCAGGTGAGATTGCTACTGATCAAGTATGACTCAAATTTATAGAGTGATTCAAATATTTAATTGGAGAAAGAATTAAAGTAACGATTGCTCACTAAAGTTAAATTAGTGTTAAATCAATTGGGATAGTAAGATTAATCCAAAAATAAGGAAGTCGATTTTTGTAGTCTTCTTATAATTCGTGCATCTCGTTGTTGTTCCACGTATATTGCTTACATTGAGACATTCTCTTGTTGAAATTGATCAAATCACTGTTGTTAATTTGAGAGATCAATAAATAGATTGTTTTAGATTATAGCTAGTGTTTCGTCCCTTCCTCCCACGTCTCTAGGCGACCAAGAGAGAGGGAAGATTCCCTCACAAACTCTCTCCCTCCTCAGAATGAAAAAACAAAAGACAGGGACTAGACATTGGTATCCTTTAGACAAGCTCATCAGATTTCATTACATCATAATAACTTGAACAGAAATCTACCAATCACCACTTAAATGAAAAATGTTGTATAAATAAAATAACATAGAAATATGTAGCTTGTGTTAAAAGTCTCCGGAAGCTATATTTTATTTAGAATAGGTTTTGGACTTAGCATTATTACCCATTAATGGAAGTTTTAAGCAATCAAAAGCATAGGAAAGAATGTTATATGCTCAAATTCATCAAAGTGAGTGATTGGTTTAATGAATATCTTTCAAGCTAAAGGGATATTAGAGATTCGCCTTAAAGCTCAAACTTTGGTCAAACGAAAATAACAATACCACCATTTTGTAAATGTACGTAGTACCTTATTTTCCGATCACATGGAGACACATTTTGCACATTTAATGTACCATCTCTACATAATTTTCTCTTAAATAAGCTCTTGTTTTTCGAATATTATTACTGGGTTTTAGCCTCTGATTAGCATCGATTAAGGATTTCTGGGCTTCCATATTTTTTGCTCTAGATCTTGTCAATTTTGTAAATGACTACAACGCGTTTTCATTAAACTTTTTTCATTTCGCGATCTGACCTGTCTGGAGTTTGTGATGTCCCCTCACGATAATTCATTCCTCTACTTAAATTCTTTAAGGCAGTGTTTCTCAAACTGTGGAGCACTATACCCTTACGAGGGGGGCGCGTGCATATCAAAAATAAAAGATTTAAAAAATAATTAATTTACTCTGGAATGAATTAAAACAAAATACTTTCAGACATAATAAAAAATGCACTTTTACTCTGATATAATTTATAGGCGATATAAGTCATCCCTCAAAAATAAAAACTCCTTCAGTACCTAATTAGCTATCTTTGATCCAAAAAACCAAATAAAAAACTTTTATTTGATTTGCTGTAATCTCATGATAAGTGATTTTTACTACTCTTTCAGAGAAAAAACAAATCCCAGACCCAGAATCGAAAAAGTTTAGGAACATATAAAATTCATCACTGTGATTATTTTTGAAATACTGCACATTATAGCAGTAATCTGTTTTTGCTGATAATCTGTTTGACCTTCTAAGTTATTGGTACAGTTAGTTATGACCCCTCTCTTATGTGTTTGTTTCTCATTTAGGGAAGTTGTAATAATGTATTTATTTCTGTGTTGCGCTTTTTTCCATGCAAAAGAGTTTTATGATATTTGGAAAACCACGGAGAGCACTTTGAAGAAATACTTGGCCAAGACTTTTAACCCGGAAGTGGTCGCGCGGGACACACAGATCACAAAATCGTTAATTCTAGCAAAACTGTTTATTTGTTACCAAAGAAAAATTGAAAAGTTCTTGAAAGTAGGTAAGTTTACTTTCTCTTAATTAAATTATTCACTGGAATCACTATTTGTATCATGTACAATAAAATAATTATAAAAAAAAAAAGAAAAAAAAAGGATTGGGGTGACTCAATCACCCCGCGTGACCATTAACGCTAGTATCAAGTGTGTGTCTGCCCCCGGGATAAAACATTTTGAAGTCTTCTCGCTTTAAATATTAAAAATAACACTATTATTCTTCATTGGAATTTTATATTATTTTTCATTGTTTAACATTAATTCTAAATGCTAATTCTGTGAGGCTTAAAATTACATTTCGCTTAAAACTAATTATAATATGATCATTCATTTTAAAATATCATTTTACATTTTCGTAAACATTGTCGCGCATTTGGGTTTACTCTCCTGACAATTCAGCTATTTATCAAGAATGTTTTAGTTTTTTAAAAAATGAACTCGTTCGAAGAGCGGGTACTTCAGACAGTATAATTTTAATGTATCAGTGCTGCACAAGGTATTTTATAACTAATTTATAAATACTAAATTAAGAGCAAGATTAATAAGTTTTAGCGACTTCCATGGGCTTGTCTTGCAGAGGAAAGTTTTTCAAAGGAAGGTTTACGATTAGAAATTGACACTCTGAGTACATTTTCTATATTTGGCTGAGATCTATATTTTGTCTTGAAAGCAGCCACCGCATTTTACAATCTGTTCCGATTTAAAAATTCGAAATATATATATATTACTTAAAAGTTACATATATAAAATTTAATACACTTATTTTATTAATTTGTACGGTTTATAATTAAGATCGTTTTGTAGCTTTAGCGTCAAAGTGCATTAGTATTGCATTCAATACATTATTATTGTATAAGGGGGGGGGGGTGATAAAAATTATGATTGAAAAGTGGGTCGCCAGTACTGAAAGTTTGAGAAGCACTGCCTTAAGGTATTTGTACAAATGGTTTCATTATTTTATTTACTCAAAAATTTCATTAATTCCCATACTTCAATAGTTTTTCAGGGATTTTAAATTCCAATTTAAAACCCAATTTTTGTTCCGACCACTCGAACAATCACAGGGCGTGTCATTTGTTTTCCCCACCCACAATCGGTTTGAAACATCGATACTGATCCTTTGGCCCACGGGCCAAATGTAGCCTGGTCATGACCCATTGTTCTAAAATGTAACAATGTATTAAGCATTTTTAGTGTCTGGTACATTGCCTTTTGGGGCATTTACGTAAAACTTTTGTAGTTTCGTGATATTTTTATTAATAAAGCTTCTATATTATGTTAACTGGGTCATCTTTTTTATTTTGCATTCTTTAAATTTTTTACATAACAATGTATGCAGCTTCTTTTTAATATGGTTCAATAACCTCTCCTTTTCAATTATGAGATCAGATTAATACAAGTTATTTTCCGCCAAAAACTGAAATGATTTTGAGACGCCATCACTCTCAGTATGGAAACAAATCTCATTTGTTAAATATGTGAATTATATCTAGATCATTAGGGCAGCGTGTATCTTCGGGGCTCCAGATATTCCATCAAAATTCTTAACACATCATCGTGTCCTTTTTGCCGTATGTGATACTCCCGACTGTCGACTCCCATAATTCTCACACAATCTGATAGTAATTTAACAATATTTCTCTTAAAGTTAAGAATAAGTAAACTAAGGATTTCAGTAACTATACCTAATCCTAGGATATACACTCATGTCCAAAATTAAATTCACAAACACAATTTTCGACATAATTCTAAATTACTGTTGGTAGAATTTGTATTTCATATATTTTGAAGAATGGGTAATGCAATGTCAACCTTCGGCTTAGAAAAAGAAGCTGTTCAGCATTAGTTTTTGCAGAACTACTGAATTGTGACCGTTTAAGCAAACGGGATTTTTACCTGCGGTTTTGTGAATATTGCATTCAAATAAACAAACTAGCCTGTTTGCAGTGAAAATGAACTCTCATAATCGCTTTGAAGACTTCATTTTTTAGAAAATAATTGGCATTAATGTGAGCTTTTCTAGCTGTTTGTCATAAATTTTCAAGCCTTTTTTTTTTTTTTTATCTATAATTTATATATGAATTGGGAAAATATTTTTTTAATTCATTGTCGGCAAAAAAAGAAATTTACAAAGCCTCCCGGCTTTTTCTTATTGAAAATAAGGCATTAACCGAATTGTTTTTTATATCATGCGAGCTTTTTCCCACCTCTTCAAAATTTGAGGAAACTGCTCAATAATTTATCATTACAAGACTCGCATAAATGCTCCATTTTTATAGAATACCCCCATCGAGTTGTGGTGTTTGATATGAACACAGTACAAAAGTTTTTACAAGGAACTTTCTACAATAATTCCTGTCCCGTATTGTGTCTTTATCGCCCTTGGCGACGGAACTCTCCCCAAATTGGCAACCCTTGTAATCTCTCGAAGAGAGTGTATAAAGGGAAAACGCACTTTCGCAATAAAGTTTATTAGACGAACAGTCCACATTTTTCTTTGAACCAGCCTATTATTTAAGTGAACCAGCCTCTCCAACATTTTGGTCCTTTTGGAGCCGGAGGTACTTTTGATGAACAACTAGTTCACCCGCAGTCTCTTTGATTTGCGCATTTTGCCGTTAATCATTCAAGCTAGATCATGACATCTAGCGAAACAGGAATTACTACGTCAAACCGCAAACGTGATAATATCAAACGCCAACTTACGAAAATGGCAAACGCTTTACAGAAACAAACGAACCTATCGATACCTGAACTTCAAGCTAAACTGGATGTTGTATTAAAATTACAGGACAAATTCGAACTATTAAAGAACGACTATTACAAGATCACAAATGAAACGGAATACGCTGAAGAGCCGAGCCAGTTCTGAATTCATTGGAGGATGATCTGCAAAATTTTGAAGTAGGTCTGAAAACGTCTATTAATAAATTTAAATACGATGCAGAATCTTTGTCAATGCTCAACAGTAGTCAGCCTAAAGGCTCCCAAATAAAACTACCAAAAATTCCTCTTCCAACTTTTACCGGGAAATTTGAGGAATGGAGTTTATTCAAAACTCAGTTTTATGATCTCATAAATGAAAATTCTCAGCTTTCTTATTGCGAAAATCTACAATATTTGCGCGGCACTCTTAGGGGAGATGCGAAAAAAGTTGAAACTTCTGATGATGACTTTTTTCACTTTTTAAAGCTCTTGATTGATTGAATATTAACGTCGCACTCTGTTCAGCTACTCGAGGGCTTTTGGCGACGGACCACGTAATTTTGAACCATGGTCAAGTGACGTGGACGACACCTGAGCTGGCACCCCCTCTCCTAACTACCACACCACACCAACGGGTGGACGTTTCAGCTCTCGACAGATTTAACGTGCATCGCTGCCCTACACGGCGGGTCTTTCGTGGTACTGGGCTCGAACTCGTGACAAAGCAAGCCACGATCCGATACCAATACCACTCGGCTACCGCGGCCACTTAAAGCTTGTGACGGGCTCACGCGTCTTTTCTGTAACATAACCTCTGGGCTCTTTGACGGCCAAGATTAATGGCAACTCTTTTCCAACCAAAATCCAAGAAGCGAAATGCGATTATGAAATGCAAATAAGATAGCTTTTAAAAGAACAGAAGTTTCAGTAAGCAAAATGGCAATTTAGGGAAAGTTATGTTTGGAAGAGATACGAGTGTGAATTGACGGCCTATCATAAAGGTACCGAGATATTCAGCCATTGATACAAGGTGCATACCATTGCACGCAAGCCCAGATGTTTCTGTACCGTGATAAAATCTTAATTTAGATTAAGCTAGGACTCTCTCTGATTATTTAATATAATAGGACTTGTAATATTATCAGAATTGAAAGTAGGCGGATAATATAATTATTTATATAAAGTGGTCTAAATTACGTGATTCGGTTTAACTATCGCTGTGTGTTTGATTCATTAGATTCTCACTTATATAAATTTATCTAAATTATTAGAAATTTAAATTATATTCTTAATAAAGTCATATTAAGAATTTTAATATGTCTATTCATTTTGAAAATCCCACACCTCTAATTCACCCTGACAACCAAAGATATAGTCACCATAGAGCGACCATATCACATTGGCGCCCGAACAAATTTAATTTATATGACCCTGTGGTAAGAAGCTCGAATGGGTTTGGTATTTTACCAGAAGTGTGCTTTTCCGGGTCGGAGAATGTGACAGAATTTCTGGAGGCCATAGACAATCAAATAAAATTACTAGAAATACCTAGCGATTTAGCATGTGCTTATTTGAAAGGTCATCTCCGGGGAGGGGCCCGAGATTGGTATCAAATATTCGGATCAGTGTTAGTGCAGGATACCGCCACGGATTTCGCGCGGTTAAAGCTGATCTATCAAAAACATTGTGACATCTCACGTGTCCTTTCTTTAACATAACCTCTGTGTTCTTTGACAGCCACGATTAATGGCAAATCTTTT
>BMAV01021686.1:627099-640693 GCA_019973955.1 Trichonephila inaurata madagascariensis
GAGAGATCGGGACCCGGTTTTATCCCAGTAACATCAAGGAAAGACATCGTTACGGTGGTCCTGGAGTTCTTGTCTGGGTTGGCATTATGCTGAACGGCGGAACTGAGCTTCCCATTTTCGACAGAGGGTCTGTAACCGGGGATCGCTATTGTGAGGAGGTACTTCTTCCCCATCTGCATCTTTTCCGAGGTGCCATTGGCCCAGACTTCATCTTTATGGATGACAATGCACTGCCACATCGCACTCTTGCTGTTGAGGAGCTGCTGGAAAGTGAAGATATCACTCGAATGGATTGGCCAGCGTGCTCCCCAGATTTAAATCCCATCGAACATGTGTGGGATGCTTTGGGGAAACGTATTGCCACACACTCACATCATCCGGAGTACAACCAACAACTCAAACAGATGTTGATTGAGGAATGGGCACTCCTACCTCAAGAAATGTTGCACCAGCTGGTTCTGAGCATGCGGAGACGGTGCAAAGCAACCATTGTAGTAAGGGGAGGGCATATACCACTTAAGGAACATCTGCTTGTTGTTCTTCCTGTTGGATAGACAATCATGAGTCACGATACTATGCGTTCAATAAAGCTTGTTTTTGTTTGATTCCATACCATATGCGTTGTATTCCTTTTTCAGCGCCGATGCTTTCGTCATCCTTTACGTACATAATACTCTCCCTCATTTCAGAATTTCATGTCTCTCAGATGATTTTTCGTGAAGTTATGGCAATAAACCCACCTGTTGCTTAAGTTTTGCACACCAGTGTACTTTGTGTATCATCGTTATTTATTTAAGTTGTAATTGATTTAATGATTTTCTTGCGCATGATCTCAATTATTTGCTCATATATTGTTTTTGATACGTACGATATTAATGATTTTGGTCGTAATTCTCGCTGTTCAATATGTTCACGAACGAATTAATGGGTCGATCTCTGCTAACAATTCCAGGGGGCACCCATAACATTACCACTATGAGGAGAACCAAAAACTTCCTCGGTACCCCTCTAATTGACAAACCTCTTATAGCCAAATACAATACTTCACTACCGAAATAACCCGTTTGAGGGCATTGTGGTAATATTCTGTATCTTTTCTTAGTTGCTTCTGTAACTGTCTATCTAAAACAGACTTATTTTCTTTTCGAGTCAACCAAACTAACATTGAATTTTTATGTTCAATAGAATTTTTATGATTTTCTTAACAACTGTTTCCAATCACTGTTACGTGTTTCCAGTCAGAAAAGCCGGTTGTGTATTGAGATTTTGTTTTGGAAAAAAGTTTGCAGGTCAAACAAAAAACACTATCAATTCTAGTTGAATAACCTAACCAAGATCTTTCCAGCACTTGGCCATTTTTAAGTTTTTTTAATTAAATGATTATTCGAAAATGATATCTTTTGTTCTTTGTATTCTCTTATTAAAACAGAAATATATATATTGTTTGGATCTTTATTTTGAAAATAACTCATTTCATGTGAAAGGATATAATCAATAAAATTATTACTTAGAGATTTACGCCACAAACCCCCGTCAACGTATAATCCTCAAACTCATACCCAACGTTTTCTAAACACTTTTCGGTCGGGGCATTACTGATGTCCTCTGGCTGAACAATATCTTTTTCAAAAGGTTGTTGGTTATCGTAATCTTGCATATTTTCATCATTAATATTTGCTTGTTATGTTTCTCCGTTTTCTTTGGCTAAGTTCCTTTCCCTTTCGCTTGTTAATGTCTCTGCGTTTGTTATATTCTTATTACTTTGTTCCATTGTAAAAAAAGTTAAATTTTTGACACATTTAATTTTTTCTTTTTCTCGATTTAACAGTAGTTTTCGTTTTTCCGCTACACTTTTATATTTTCTGCCAGTATTTATACTGTTAACTAAGTACTTGATTTTCTTAAAAATCAGTTTAAAAGTTTAGGTCATAAAATTACGATAACACAATCGATGTGCTTAATAAACTAAAAATATTCTAACAAATTTTTACAAAACAGTATAGTATATTTCTATGATAATTCGAAAAAAATACCTAGTTAATTTAAAAAAATTTAAAAATCCTTGTCTATACTCGCTAAAACCTAAAACGCTGATTATTATTATTTATTAGCCCATCTGCTTAAAGGGGGTTTTATTAAAATAAACTTTTGAATTATTTGCCCCACTTTAAATAAATATTGTTTTTCCGTTGTCATCCATTATTTGCTGTAGCTACCTAAACTTAACAAAGCCGACTTATTACGAAAATCAAGACTATTTTATATTTGTCCGTAATATTCGCGGTGAATTTCCATGACCTACATAAACTGATTGTTATTTTTTTATATCCTCTCTATAGAAGTAATTAAGTTAACACAAATTTTAAGACAACATACATATTTATGGAAAATCCCGATGTTTTCAATCTTTGAAAATACAGAAAATACTTAATCATTACTTCAATATCTTCCTACATAAATAATTTAGAAATGTGTATCGGCACTTATATTTTTACTTGAAACTTGAATAAACAGGTTTTAATTGCAGGTAGGTAAACCTATGTTTTAATTGCAGGTAGTATGCACAAGACACAGCACCAAATCTGTATATTATTGTAAATTAGAATTATTATTGCACAAAAATAAATGGCTACAGAAATAGTGCCACTACACTTGTATAAATGCTTGATGCTCACCGGCGCCGCTCTATGATAGAGCCTCTGTCTATTAATTATTAATTTACGCGTATATGGTGGTAGGGTGGAGACGAACAAAAGAGTAAATTACTCTTGCTCTTGATAATGAAAATAAATTTGATATGGTACTTCTGGTATTTTATTTTGGATTTTTATTCTTTTACTGGGGTTTATATTATTTCATAACTATTTTGAAATTTATTATTTTTTTACATCTTTTTCTGTTTGTTATCTTCAATGGAAAACGGGGCCCCCTAGAAACCGGGGGACCTGGGCTGCAGCCCATTTAACCCATACGTAGGTCCGACCTTGACTAAAAGGGATGTAAGTGTAGTTAGTGTAATTTTGTTTGAATAAATAAAATGTTTCAGATATTTATGCTGTAATTTTTTTCTAAAACTTTTTGTCCTCCTTTTCATCGTAAAAAAATTGGTTACCTTAATCTAAATCATAGGTTCCCAAACTTTCTTGTCTCATAGACCCCTTGCCATGTTTTTCGGTTTCGGGTAGACCCTGGCTAAGCTAATATTGAATTTTTGTAAATTTATCAACTTATCTTTTTAACAGCATGTACTCTACTACTTATTTTAAAAGAAATTTCTAACTGTAGAGAAGTATAGCATTTATAATTTAAAAAGCACATGTTAATGAATTAAAATTAAATTAATACATAAAATAACTGTATAACAAAAGCTTTTAATGAGGGATGAATCTGGTGCTTCAATAACAAGTTTTCAGCATTTAATATCGTCTAGTCTGGTTAAACCCTAAACCTCGTAATTATATAAATGTCCAGTTTTCTCTCTCTCTCTCTCTCTTTTTTGCTTTTGAGGTAGACAAACTCACTGAAACTCCCTCTCACTAGGGAAAAAAATTGAAAACACTTTCTTACGATATTCCATAATTCGCGACAAAGAACAGGAATGTCTTTTTAAAGCCAATGTTGCTGGCATATGTTTCTAAACTTTATTTTAAGATCTTCGTTAGAGCCTATTCTGATCAGTTCCTATTGTATTATGACGTTTTTTTTTCAATGCTACTAAATGAATTCATTGTCTATTACTATAGAAAAAGCTATCCAAACCTAGTTTCAAAATCTGAGTAAAGGGCATTTAAATGTTGAACATAGGTTATAACGTCATTTTTCTGGCAGAATGTGGTAAATCGAGAAACTGTTAAAATTCACGACGTCCAGTTTTATACTCCTTTAGCTTTATTCTGGCACAAGAAACACTGAAATGATGATCCTTCCTTAATAAAATGTATGCTCTCACCTTGTAATTGCAAATTAGCCTCAGTAAATTTAGTAAATAAAATCTGTTAAATAGATAAATCTGGTTTACATTTGATTAAGTTTTCTTTTAAAATTAAAGTCACGATCTGGTTAAGGCTATCGAAGGCCCCCTGCAACGGGAGGTCGAGCTCATGGACATTCTAATGCTTTTTTTTGCTTGCAGGTCGCCATAGACCCCTAGAGACCACTTTGGGAATCACTGATCTAAATCATAGATTCCTACAGGAAATTAAGAATAATGGAAAATAAATATGATAATGGAAATTCCCAACGATTTCTAAAAACACCAGCGTAGAATTGACCATGCCTTGCTGGGACTCGAATGAAGCTTTGTCATAGTGGAAAATAATGTGCTTCGGTTAATATTTTCTGGATTCGGATTCAACGCTCTATATCGAATTCCTTGAATTATCGATTCCTTCGAAGTAATTTCATCAATATAGCGCATGCGCTAAAGACTCGTGTATTTTTCAAAAGCACGTTTGCCCGACGTGGAATTTCGTAATACTCTCCGGAATTGTTAATTTTTAAAAAACTGTTGTGTTATTGGTAAGTATAGAGTGATTTTTCTTTCTTAGTAGAAAGAATTATAAGCACATTTTCCAGTTCAATAGTTATGCATGTTACAAAGATTAAGTATGAAAGAAATGATTTAAGTTTACTATACTGATATAGTAATTGTTCATATTCATTCATTACCCCCACTACCACCACCATGAATCTTGCTTGCATTTCTGAAGACCAGGTACAAACTAAATTGTATATCGTTACGTGCTTACTGAGTGTAAAAAGTTAAGTAAAAAGGACCTGTCATTGTAATTAGAAGTAAAAATGACCCAGTCATTAAAGGAGTCTTAATAGAAGAAAAGGGCCCAATTTTCTTTTTTGATTTATATCTATCTATGCTCATATATTTACTCCTTGATTTTAGAAAAATAGTAATCATTGAGATCCCATAATCTATTAGAGTTGCATAACCCTTGATAAGCCCATGGTTTTTTTTATGTAGTTATTCAAAAGAAGGGAATTTTTATAGCTAAAGGTAAATTTCATAAGGCTTTGAAGTATTGAAATAAAAAAATTGTTAGACAGTATAAAGTACATTAAAATGAGAATTGTTTGTTTTAAAAATAGAGTAAGCTAGAGTGTTTTAATCGATAAGATTAAACCATTAATATATGTTATGATTATAAGCAAATGTATCCTAGTTTAATATATTAAGATATATGGCCTTGTATTTGTAGTTGATGTTTCAGTCCTAATGACCTGATTTTTAGGAATTAAAACTAACTTAGAAATGCATGGTGCCTCTTGATGAAGTTGATTTTTTTTATAACTGCTTTTATAGTGGTCACACCAAAGTAGCGGTATGTGTTGATAATTTTTTGCAGGTAGTAAAATGGGAAATTCTGAACTAAACTAATGTGAAGTATATGGATTAAAAGATATTTTTTTAGAATTATATTGAAAAGTTTTAACTTAAAGAAAATAGACAGTTTCTAAGACAAACTTTTTGTTAGAATTCTTAGGAAAAAAAACTCTTTAAAGATCTTTGAGAAAAATGTGGATTTAATTGCTGGTTTTGTGCATCTTTTTCACATATGAACTTGGAAATTTAGAATAGAATTGAATCGCACTTGAAGCGGTTGAGTCTTAGAAGTATCATTAAGGGTAAGCTCCTTGAACTAATTGAGTCGTTAATCTGATAAGGCATGGAATTGCAGTTGACTTTCATAATGCATATGCGATTTCTTTTTAAAATCTGGATCATTCTTTAATTTACTTCAACTATTCTTCTCTCAATCCTTATCTTATTCATTCTTTTCTTATTGTATTTTCAAATAAATTCATCAGTTATATCCTTCACAATCAACTGCATGCCATTTTTGGGGACTGAAAATTCAGTAATCAAATTCAAACCTTTAGAAAATTATTCAATTCCTTAAGATTTATTCCAGTTTAAGAGTAAAAAAATGAAATTGCCTTTATGCAGAAGAATGTCGAGTTTCTCCTTTCTGATGAAAATTCTATTTTCATGTAGGGGGGAAGGAATAGACTGGGTTTCCCTGGATAAAAACAAATAAGTCAATATTTACTATTGCATAACAAAATTGGTTGCCAATTTGGCAAACTTATTGTACAGTTTGGTTGAGATGAAAAATTTAGTGTCAAGGTGCAAACCAAACAGAATCTTGCCTCTAAACCTTATTCATTTGTAGGGAAATTTTGATATCTGAAATTAAGAAATTTGTCAGACTTTTGAAATGTATCAGTAGCCATCCAAAACTTGCCATGTCAAAACCCAACACATTTTAACAATATAGAACACAAGTTTTAATGTTTTTAAGAGTAGAATTATATATTGAATGTTAGCAAATTAATAAGAAAGAATTAATATTAAATAAGATTTATTATACACCTAAAAAAAATTATGGCTGACCTTTTTTTCTTGGAATTCCAATTCTTGCAAGGACATTAAGATATAAACAGCAGATGTGGATTGCTGGATTCATATCCTCTCTCCCTACAAACTAAAGCCCTTGTGTAGCTGAATAGTGCAATATTAATACTCACTCACTCTCCTTATAGACTAACTATTCCTCTAGTTAAGAATCAAATTAATTTTCATGGATCAATATATTTTTCTTAAACAAGCATTGTCTGTTGTGACACTTCTTGAAATAAATGAAATCGTGTTTAGCCTTTTTTACCTACTTTTCAAACATGCTCATCATTAAAATTTGTATTGTACTTAATTTGCTCTTTTTAAATCGGTTCTTTTTTGCATTTAATAGATGCTGATTAAATTATTATTTTTCATCCAGAATAAATAAAAAGGACATTTTAATAAATTTTTTAAAAAATTTTCATTGAGTAAGCAAAGAGTATTGTAACATTTTTTAAAGTCTGTCTTTAAAAAAAAACAACTTTTATTGATAATTTTTAAGCAGCAATCTAGAGCAAGAAATACATGTCCTAAGCAAATTCTGTATTTCAATTTATTAGGGTTTCCGAAATAAATAATTTATCAATGAAATTATTTTCAACCAATAACGTCACCAAAATACCTCTATGCATCATTCCAGGTAAAATTTAATGTGTAGAAAATTAATGATGAGAAGCTGTCATTATTTTTGTTCCATGTTGGACAAGAGTTGACTGTATATACATTCATTTTGTTTTTCTTCTCTGGCCAAGTAGTCACATGTTCGGGGTGTGGGCGCGGTTGGCTAGTGGTCAAGGTCACTGACTTGTGGCTTGTACGTAATGAGTTCTAGCTTAGTACCGCTGAAAACCTGTCGTGCAGACAGGGCCAATGCATGTTAAATATGTTGAGTCAAACATCCTGCCGTTGGTGTGATATAGAAGTTAGTCGAGGGAAATGCCAGCTCAGGTGTCTTCCTCTTCACCTGACCATGGTTTAAAATTTCAAGGTCTGTCTCCAAAAAGCCCTCATATAGCTGAATAGTGCATAATTCTGATGCTGCTGCCTAATATTCATTCATGAGCTCATGGCTGTTGTGCCATCAGTTTGGGGTCCTAATGCCACTGAAGATCTGCCATTTAGAAGGCTGATGTGTGTTAAATCTGTCGTTGCTCTTAGCTGTTGTCTTCATTACTTGACCAAAATTCAAATTTGAGGTCCATCGCCAATAATCCTCATGTTGCTTTATTGTGCAACATTAATAAACACTCGTAATTTGTGATAACATGCAAATTTTATACTGTAGCATTTCTGTTGTGACGGGAGAGCATAATTGTCCTCCATAATAATCCTGCAGCGAATTTTAGTAGTTGGAATGATCATATACTTAAATAACATTAGATTAACACTATCAAAAGACAGTTTTTGTTAATGTTAAGTTTATAATTATACAGTATCCTTGTTTTAATTAGTAAATATAACAAGTTAATAAAAACAATGGATTTAACATAACAGAGCTGAAAGTTAAATCTCATTCAAGTCATTTTAAACTTATTTACATTTAATAAATTGCTTTGCAGTATTTATTATGAAATTTATAAAAATTGAATAAATTTATTACTTTATTTGCTTTGACAATGTATACAGATTACTGGTATTTTTAATTTTGTCTCTGTATGCATTTAACATTGTCTGTGTATGGGAAAAGATGTCATGAGCATTTCTGGCATTTAGCATTTTCTGGTTTAAAACAATTCCATATTTAGTTGAGTTGTAAACATTTACAACTTCAAATGTTATTTTTTCATTAGAGCGTTTTTTTGTTGGGTTATAGTACTTAAAGAGGAAGCTGTTTTTGTTCTTTTTTATTGATAACACTGTCAGGGCTAGCTATCTTATTACAATAGAGGTTGATCTCTTATTCTGAAGGAATGATGTACTTCTCTACTTCAACAATGGACTAAATTCATGTGACGTCACGATCACATGATTCCTGTGAGCTCTTGCGCACGTGCATACGGCTTCATTTGTTTACGACTATTTTGCTCTTAAACTCGTATAGTTATAATTATTCTTTTTTTACGTTCAGAAATGACATACTGTGCTGCATATGGATTTTTTTTAAAAAGGTTACTTTTTAGCTTTAAAAACAAAGTGACTTATGCCAATTTAAAAAACAAAAACAACTCAATTACTGGAAATTATTTGTTAGGTCTGGTTGTACATTTTTTTTTGTTTTGAAAATTCTTTTTTTTCCGTGCTGCGGCTGAAATATATTGAGTTACTTTTATAACCTGAAAAGTTTGTGGAATGTCCAATGCAACAATCTTGTGATTTTTTTTTTGTTTTAAAATCACATATTTTTATATAGTATTATTCATCATTTAAATTGTTTAAAAATATTTGTTTTGTCTACATCAAATACATTTTTAATTTAATTGTGAATAGATATTTTATGGGACTATTTATTTATATATATGTATTGTATTTTTTCAATCTAATTTGCAATTCATTGTGCTGTAAAAATAAAATTCGTTTTCATCAATGCATAACTATTTATTAATCAAAAAAAAAAAAACTTTCATTATTAACTCTCTAATGAGATAAACAATGATTTAAACAAGTAAACTTTTTTACAAGTATTTCGGAACCATCTATTTATAGATAAATCACGTGTAATTCAATAAGAAGAAAAATATATTTAAAACTGAGGATAATTAAAAAGCATTTCTGAAAATTATTGCACCTTTTCTGATGATACATTCCCTCTCTTAATATTGTACAATTTTAAAAAATTAGATCTACATGTTATAGGCACTTTATATGAAGAAAAAAAAATATTGAATGTGTTATTAAAAATTGTAATGTACGTTTTTAATATAGTTCATACTCGCATTAATTTTAATTTGTGATCCAAGTGTCGCATACCCATGCTTATTTATTGTGTGTTATTTTCAGAAAAATTAACTTTTTTTTTTCGAGGCTTTATATTGCAAGTGCATTTAAGCTTTCTGTACACATGCATGATTGAATGTAACTTTTTATTAATTTTAATATGCTGAAAGAGCTCTCAGGATTTGCTATATCTTTATCTTTATCTACATCTACATCTTTTTATCTACATCTTTTTTTTTTGTAAAACTTTGCAAAAGTCTTGGAACTTTTTTTGCTAATTCATGTGATTCTCAGGTTTTGAAATCGGAATTAATATTTGTTATACGCCTAAATCTATGTTCTATTTGCGCAATAACTGTATCAATATTGCAGTGTTATAGAAGTAACACCTAAATCCTTCTACCAGGGTTTTTTTTTGTAACATGCAAAGTGATGCACAATTCTATTTCAAGAGTTTTTTTATTTTTATTTTGTAGACATGATATATTTCCACGGGATCATATTTATTTCATAATTCTTTTAAACAGAAAAAAATTCCATTATTAGTTGTTCCTATTATTTCATGGTATCCACAAAGGGGGAGATTATGAAATGCTAAAAATAGAATCACATGTACTCTTTGAAATATCAGTTTGAGTTGTTACATTTCCTTATTTATATAAACTTTGTTTCATCAATAATTGCACATGGCTAACAGAACACCCATTATAGCCTCCTGTAAATCTTGCAGATTGCGCATTCTTATTATAGAGGCGATGAATAATATTCATTTATTGCCCTATGTTGACTCATCATATGTATGCGTTCCACATTTTATTTTATTTACTGAAACGTAGACGAACCGATTAATTGGTTCTTGATTTCATACTACATGGCTTAAATTAATGGGGAACATAACATTTTAATATCCCCTGATGTGTAGAGTTCAGAATTTGAAACCTGTTATTATATGTCTCATTTTGCGAATGAGTCAAGTCCAGATTGTTGCAATTCAGAGACCTACAATAACAATGTTTACGATAAAATTTATATTTTGTAAAGAAAGGTCAAGTTTTCATGTGAAAGAATGCATTTTAGTTTTTGATCATGCTGGGGCCCCAGTGCATAGAGCACATCCGCTGCTCTCCCCCAGAAGGCCGGCCCTTATTATGTACTTTATACATAATTCAGTAACTTGTAATAATGGATAATCACATTAAATTTAAGAATACCTATAAATTATGCATTAATATAAGTAATTTTTTAAACCTAATAGTGAAATAGTATATTTTCTTTTATTATCTTAAGTCATTTCTAAAAAAATTTCGAAACACTTTTAAAGGATAATTAGTAAGTAAAGCAGACAGTCAAAGATGGAGAATGTTATTTTATTAGAATAATTTTTCAAACATCTTCAAATGCTTCATAATATTGTAAAGTATTTATATGCAACATATTGTAAAAATGAAATTCATTTTCATCAAATAACTTATCGACAATTAAATAAACTATTCATTTGAACTTTAAGTGTAGGTAGGCAAACTTGATGTAAATATAATATATTTTATAGAAAATTGTTACTTTTCATCTCTAAATAACACTTCGATTTCCAGTGGCACTGGAAAACTTCGTATTATAATATAATATTTCCTGCAAGTTGAAGTTTTTTAAAAGAAACGGTTTCGAACCTATACTGTGAGCCATTCTTGTGAAAAAATATGAAATAAAGAACAAAATTAATTAATAACTAAAATAATTATGAGCTATATCTAAGTGCATCAAGAACTATAAATAAATATCCCAGCTAACACTAACCAGATAATACTAACGAAGCAGACGAATACCTAATTAGATAAATAATTTAGAATAAAACAAAAATTATACAAAAGAGTTGTTAAAATATTTCCTAACAACTATATATACTAGAATAATGCAAAAAATACAATGATATCATATATCTTTAATTAGATAAAATTAAGACACAAGAATGTCATCAACAAAGATATAGGAAAACCCATGTTATGAACAAACACGTGGGGATATTGCATCCGGAATCACGTGATTACCCGATAGGCGCCTGCTGTCTGTGCAGATACTCCATTGGTAAAATCCCAGCACAGTCCACTGCTGTATTCGGCAGCATTGTATGTAGAGTACTTGTACATTTGTTTTCAATATTAACCACTTAACTACTGAGGCTGTATATATGTATGTACTTCACTCAGCCTGAGCATTAATTGCCTTTGGTGCGTATGTGTATGCCTTTCTGAATTTTACAAAATGTTGCATTTCTCTGCAATCTGTAAAACTATTTTGAAGATTTTAGAATGTGATACAATGACCTGAAAAGTATAAGGGATTTATTTCAGAGATGGATTTATTTTCTTATGCTTTTTCTTTTCCCCCAATACACCGCATAACTACGTTACTTTTCCTCTGCTATTAAAGGAAATTAACCATTGCAGTTTTGTTCAGTGTTGAGATGAATAGAGAAAAAATCTACATTTTCATAGTTTTTCCCGTTGGCTTTGTCTCTCCTTTTTCTAAATAGAGATATGCATGCAATAGATATTTTAACTGTACATCAGCAACAAGTCAAATTTATTGGACTTTTTTGGCATATATTGAATAAATCGGCATTGTATTTTCATGGGGGAAACAATTGTTCATCTGCTTATATTTTCACTTGGTTTACAACATGTTAAACAGTTTTGTTTTTTTATAAATGCATTCTAAACAATGGAAACAAATATGCATAAGGATTAGTTTGCAGTCTTTAGGATATAGTTTACTTCATTTAAAGTGCTAGAACTTCATAATTTTCTGGAGTCTGTTCCTAATTATTGTATGGGTGAAAAGTTTCAGACTTCATGATTTTGACCATTATAAACTCAAAACAGAAAGGCTAGCAGCCAAAGCCCCACAAGAATACATAAGTGAAATGAAAGCATCTAACTTGCCGAGTGACATCAGTTTGGATTTAGGCATATCTTGTACTTCTCTTTGGTGTACTATTGAAGGAAATATTAATGTTTTCATTAATAAACTATCTTAGTGCACAGCATGGGCTATCGCCAACTGTTCGGCTCTTTGCCTACAAAGTTGAATCTGCTGGAGATGTCTCCCTGTAACACTTATTGAAGCTTTGCCTACTTTCCAAACTGAACAGTCATTTGCTGTTTCTTGATCTCTTTGATTTTTCTTGCTTTTGATATATCTACTACCGCTGATTTCACTTCTGGAAATTGTACTAGCAGCAGAGAAAGGAATATTTTCTTGATATAAATTTCTTTCATTAGCTATTTTGTGAATACCCTCCATCAATCAGATGATTCAAATTCACTTGTTGCAGTTGGAGCAATCCAGTCACAGTCAAATAAATTGGATATAATTTTGGTATGAACTGTTTATTAGATTCAATTCCAAAACCAGAATTATAATCAGAAAGACTCAATAATTTTCAGTCTCTCTTTTGTGGGATATTTCCTACACATGCCTCTGTGACATGATTCTCAGGTAATAAAAAAAAAAGATGCAGGTCAGAACACTGGAACTATTCAAAAAATATGGTTGGATATATTTTTCATTGAAACATAAAATTTCTAACACAAAAGAAATGGGCAACATAGTCATCTCATGATAACGAAAAAGCAGATTATTTTATTACCCTCTCCTTACCTTTTTGCTTTTGTGAAATACAGTAAATAGTTTTTCCGTAAGTGCAACTGTTTATCTCCATCTGTATGTCCTGAATAACCTAGAAATCCATGAAAATAAAATACAAATGATTTTCTGGGCTCAGTCAAAATGTCCAGTAGCCTTAATTTTAGGTTTATGTTGTAATATTAGCATAAATAGTTATGTTCTGTTAATTTCTATTTCCAGCTGAAATGGTAACTGAATCCTGCATTGCAGTATAATATTAGTATTGTGATCTATTTCGCACATAAAAAGAAAATAAAAGTATATTAAACTAAGACTTTATTGTTGTTAAATTTCCACCAATGTAATACTACCATTTTCTCTTTTTAAACATTTATTAAATTTAGACTTGCTGGATTCATAAATTTTTCCCATCCTAAAATTTAATCTTTTTTATGGATTTTCAAAATATGCATTTATAAAATAATTCAAATTATATCTAATTGTCAGATTTAAATTGTTTTATTTCAGGTAATTTTTCGTTTTCTACTCATACATATGGCCAGAAGTGACTGGATACGGCCAGAGGATGAACAAATGGCCAGAAGGGACTGGAGACGGCCAGAGGATGAACAACTGGCCAGAAGGGACTGGAGACGGCCAGAGGATGAACAACTGGCCAGA
>BMAV01021686.1:640793-698925 GCA_019973955.1 Trichonephila inaurata madagascariensis
ATGTTTCACTGTCTGATGATTTATTAAATTATTTTATTCATAAAGATTTTAGTGTAGAAAATATTAATCGAAAATTAATTTCTAAAGGATATGATAATAAAGTTAAAGGCGAAATGACAAACAATTACTTGGATCTATCTCTACAGTTCACTGAAAAACTGAAAATTGGAGAAAATAAAAATGCATTGATACTCAGAAAATTGTGTCCTAAACTATATAAAGTGTTTCGTGAAGTCGCTGAAATCGTAATTTTTGGTAAGTTTTAGAATTTCTGTATTTTATTTTTCTTGAAATATTCATAGTTATAGTCATTGTCTGAAAGTATTTACCTTAATTTAATTTTTAATGCCTTATTAATGAAGAAATAAAGTGTGAAAAAAAAATGGTTATTTTCTTTAGCGTACTTCATAAAATCTATAACATTATGGAAATAGGCATTACAGATAAGTATGTAAATCAATTATTTGTTTTCATTTAGTCTTATATTTTTAAATCTTGAACTTTATATAATATTTTTAAATAAGCATAAAAAACTGAAATTATGTATATATTTTATTTTTTTTTAGAAAGTGTCCTTTTAACCCCTTATAACTTCCACTAGCATATATGTCGCACTCAGCGAGTGTGTTAACTGCCCCTTGCATCTACACTTAGTGGTCAAATTACGACCATCCCTTCAATATAATATTGGGCTACTTTTTGCCCTTAATACTGCGTGAATTCTTGGCATGAACCCTTTGAATTGTTGGTATGTGGTATGAAGAATTTGAGACCATAATCTAATGAATTGCACTTTCTATGCCTTCAAATTGGATCCAGGTGCCAAATGTCCCATTTGATCTCATCCCATAAATTCTTAATTGTATTGAGATCTGATGGTTGTGCATTCCAACTAAGCTTGGTAAAGTTCATGTTATTGTGTTTTCTCTATATACGTAGTCTGCCATCTACATAGTGCAATTGAAAAAATGTGATTCATTGGATCACTTGACCCTTTTCTATTCATTTACAATCCTCTGCAAATTTGAGATGTCTGTTCTTGTTCAAGGCCAACAGTAAAGGCAGGGGTGGGGAACCCGCAGCCTTCATAAAAGCTAGCATTTGTTTTAATATTTAATTATATAGATTACAACAGTGCTTCTCCAACTTTTTAATATTTGTGACTCAATCATAATTTTCGTTATGTCCCCTTCCATACAATAGCAATGTATTGAATTCAATAATAATGTACTTTGATGCTAAAAATGCAATACAACTTTAATTATAAACTGTACAAGTTATATAAAGATAAGTATTAAGTTTTTTGTATATAATTTATGACAAGCCCATATGGGGTCACTGGTAATTATTAAACTTTTTCTAAACTTAGTATTGTTAAATTATCAAATACATTATGCAGTACTGATATATTTATAAGTGTATTATATCAGTGTAAATGTGTACTTTATTTTTTTACTATGTCAGAATGTATTTTGTTTTGCTTCTTTTCATTAAGTTAATAATATTTTTAAATCTTTTTTATTTTCAACTTTTCGATATTCTCGCTCTCCTCACGTAGGGTTTTCATGCCCCCCCCCTGCGTGTCCCGCAATTTGAGAGACAATGGATTACAACAGTTTATAAATCAATTGATTTAAATAAAGAGTAGCATTAATATATGTATGTTTCAATGGCTACTTGTGGAAATAGCGATAAAGGAAAGCAAATACAAAAGATATTTACTGTACATAAACAGTATGACATAAAGACAAAATGAGATTAAATTTGCAAGCAGTTTGAAGGTTTACAAGAGTGCGAAATTAGTAGGCCCTTAATAATAATAAAATTACCCTTACCTGATTAGGCATGGAGTCAAATTGGGCTTGGATGACAGAAACTGGCATTTTGTTCCGTGCTGCTTCAAGTCTGTCATATTTCATGAAACATATTAGCTGGAGAGAGGTGGTGGGCCTCTCTGTCAATAACCTATGGCCAGATGTTTTAAATAAGTAACAGATCTGGAGACTGCAGGCCAAGGCAATCAAATACCTTATGTATTGAAGAACATCAGAACACAACATATAACATGTGGTTTTTGCGTTGGAAGATGCTCTCTAGCAGACCTCGAAGATTCGGCACAACCATTGGACATAAGATGTCAAATTTACCGATCTGCATTCAAATTGCCATCAATTCGAGTTTGAGATGTATATGTCATGTACCCAATGGCTGCTCAAACCATCAGACCAGGTGCTGGGACCCTATGCCGATATTGAATGCAAGCAGGTGACAAGCAATCTCCTCAGTCTCTAGCTTTTGATATGGTCATCAGAATACTTCATGCAAAACTGGAGCTGGTCCACTCTTGTATCCAGCTTTGTCACTTAGCGCACCAGAGTGATAGTCTCCCGCTGTGCTAACAGTCCATGCTGCTGCAAATATCGTTGCACCATAAGAGTAGATACTGGGTATGCTGCAAATATGTTCATTTCGTGACTATTGGTTCATGATGTGGTTGTAATGTTTTGCAGAACTGACTTTATGCGTCTTTCCAATTCGGGCATTAATCATAGAGGACATGAAGATCCTGCATGCCATTCAGTATAACCCTCAGCAATCCATTTATTCCATATTCGCATGGCAGCGGTAAGATTTCGATTTGTGTGTCGGGCGATATCACCGTATGGTAATCCACACTCAATAATGTTGAATTCCAACACATGCTGTTAAATATTTCTTATCTGAGGCAAAACGCAATATTCCGAGCAAACTCTGACCTTAAAAACTGCTCTCTGAATTAGAAATCCCCTACATAACTTTTCTTTTATGCAGTGCTTTAGATGTCATTTCTCCCTCCTGCTTTGTCTAATTGTGTCAAAATACTAATCATTTACATATCCTAATTTCTTCCCTTTCATATGATTTTGGCATTCCTTCGTGCTGTAATTTTAATGGCCAGCAGTATATTTTGTTTTTATCATGTGCTATCATAACCATGTTGAAGTTCTTAAAGTTAGAGCACATCAGATTTTGATTATATCTATGCCTCAATACAATCTCATGCATGATTTCTAGTTTTGTTTCTGCATACCGTCACACCTTGTCACATTCAGATTTTCTTACATTTAGATGCATATTTAACGAACTATCTAGTGTTTTTCAGCATAATCTAAATTTCTAAAAATGAAGGGGTCAAATCTGAAGTAAACTTGTAAAGCAGAGTATTATCTATTCTGACAGCTAGTTGATTAATATAGGAAAGATTAAAAAGGCTTTATGCACAAAACTGTTAATTGATTTCTGGATTTAAGTAATATATGCCATGTTCATGTGCAAATAAAAAGTTCAAAATGGTCCAACATCATTGTGAATCATTTTCTAGCTAAATTCATACAGTATCTAGATCAAAATTAAAGGAAATTGTTGCTTTGAATTTAATCTAAAGTTTATTGAAATGAAAAAAACAAAACAAAATTTATCTGTGTGTTCAGGTGTGCATACATATTAACTTTTAGTTTTGTAAATTGTATAATTCTGTTAAAAAAAATATCAAACTTCAATATAGTTGTAATAATGTACATTATTGTATGAGAAGAGGGTTTTGATTAATAGTTTTGTAAATGCTGAGTAAAATTGTCATTTCTAAAATTGCATTTTAATTTCTATTTCTGTATAAGGAGCATTTTTAAAAATCTAGGTAATTGGGAAACTTACTAATTTTGATACAGTTAACAAAAGGTTGCCTAATTACCTTTTTATATTTAACAGAAATTTGTTTAAGGGTTTAAATCAGCGATACTCGGCCTTTGACCTGCGGGCTGCATGTGGCCTACCAGACTTTGAGTGACCCATTGTACAAATTGTTACTTAAGAGCAATGCATTAAAAATTTAACAAGAAATTCTATCAATCAAATATATCTATTTTGCTGTTGATGACATGCTGGTGCAAATTGCAAGATAACTTTTCTTTTTGTGATATTTGTGATAACAAATAATGGAGTAGCGAGCATTTTATGAGTGAAACAGATTTTTAATTAACCCTCATGTCTTCCAGGAGAAACATATCTAAAGAATATGTGTTGTTTCAAGATGATTGGGATCTTGACTATTTTGTATGGAAAAACAAACATGGATCAACAACTTATTTGATTTGTCAGGAAAATGTTACATTTAAAAAAATATAATTCTGCTCGTCACTATACCACTAAGCATAAATCATGGCTCTTTTTCTTGAGGATTTCTTTCAAGACGATATAAATTGACCTCCTTAAAAAAAACTTTTCTACGGCAACAAAATATTTTGTCATTAATATTATGTTTGTTGTATTATAAACATTGATAAACATGAACATATGAATTGATACACAAACTGTTAGTGTTTCTTTAATGGTTCTGATGTACTCTTTGATAAATTCAGATATTTTTTTAGTAAAATCCAAAAGTATTTGAATAAATTTGAAACGAAAATGCACTAGCAAGTCTGAACTAATTTTATACAAATAATACCAATTTCAATCTGGAATTTAGTAAAAGCTCTGTTACTATCCTGTGCTTGATAAATCAATATCTGAAATAAGAATAAGTGAAGCTTTGTCAAAAGAAAAAATTAAATTATCAAAGTACATGGCAGTTTTGCAAACCAGAGGCTTGAGATAATTGATTAAATAAAATCGAAATTCCCCCATAACTGGGTAAAAAATGCATAAAACCTATTCTTTGAGTCGCTTGAGTTCAATATAGTTTTAAAATAAAATTCAAAACTATGAGTTTTAATATTTTGATCAATTTTCTGCATTTTAAATGTACTTCCCCCCTCCATTAATCTTCATGTGACAGCTCGTGTGAAATAGTTAGCATATATATGTGGCCTGTCAGGAAAAAAGGGCGAGTACCCCTAGTTTAAGTGTTTAGAATTTGTTAGATTCAAATGATCACTGTATCATAATGCAAGCTTTTCATGTAAATTATTTAATGCAATCTCTTTCCAAATAATTTGAAAGGGATGATTTTCTGTGAAATTCTTAGTATAATTTTATTTTGCAGTATATTCATAAACCATACATATTTAGTTCTACTATATATTTGTATTGTGTTAAAACAAAGTATTTTAAGAAGAAAAAACTTAATTATTTGTTCAATAGTTTTTTTTTTGGTTTTTTTTGTTCTAATGGAATATAATACATTTCAGATTATACTGAAAATAGCGTCTCTTTTTACCCCCTGAAATCTGTTGTACGAAAATCTCCAATTACTCCTGCCTTTCCATATAAGTTAAAATGGAGTAAAAATAGGTAAGACATTGCTCAAAATTGGAATTTATGTATACTGTAGAACCATGAACTTGACTACCTAAAAAAAATCACCTTATAGAATTAGGTCTACTCATTCAGAAATATATTTAAGTCTTGCATCTTTTTTAAAAAAGTTAACATAGTAAATATTGACTTTAAATGATACTATTTTCCCTTATTCTATAAAGGCAGGGATCAATTTTAGGTTTTTCTTTATTAAAATGAAACAGCCAAGTCTTGACTAGACTATTAAAAATATTGGGAATTTATCACTACTATAATATTTTCAATTATTAGGTATATATTCTTTTCTGAAATCTCATAATTTAAATTTTTAATAAGGACTAAAATAACCAAACTATTTCATTTATTAATTGTGCTTAATTTCAATAAAACTACAGGATATGATTTTTACTTAGCCCTTCACATTGACAAAAATATTCAGCAAAGGATATTGTAGTCTGACTAGAGATTTTTAACATGTGTGTGTTATGTTTTATGTGAATCTTTTGTAAAGTGTATGGTATGAAAAAAAAATACCTGATGGCTGTTTATTATAAAGTTTATCACCGACAACCCTTGTTTTGTTTTTGAGACAGAGGACAACAGAGTCCTGTATATAATCTGCAGGATGTGTGTTAAAAAAGTTTCAAATTTCGCTGTACGTATTTTTCGCCACTGCGGATAATGTGATAAAAAAAACATTCTCAAATAAAACAGATTACAATAATGTTTTGAAAGAAATACCTTATATGTTTTATAAAATAAATAATAGATGGTGCTGAAAGCTTTTGCGATTCAGCTGACATATTTTAGCTACAATCAGTTTTGTCCAATTACGTTCGAGAATTCATTCGGTTCCTCTGAAAGATATTAAAGTTGCTAGCTTCATTTTGCATTCTGTCTTGACCTGAGCTGTTTCCTCCTGAAAATATTAACTTTCATACACAACTCTGACCACAGTCGACAGGGGAAACTTATTTTCCGACTTGCCCTCATAATTGAAGTTTGTGAAATAGGTGCATTCACGCCAAAAAGATGTAGAGCCATAATCAAAGCAAGTGGTTGCCCCATAATATACTAATGTTCAAATGTTAAGTAATCATGTAATTTTCAAAATACTTATTAAATGTACTGTGTTTGTAAAGTTTTGTTATTCTATGTATAGTATTTTTCTGTATTGTGTTATTCTGTACATACTAAACATTCTTGTGTTCAGACAGCTGTACTGCAAGAAATATTTGTGTTAAGAGGCCCTTAGACAGAAATTGAAACTCAAACGATGAAATCACCCACTTCTGGGAGGGGGATTGGGCGTTTCCAAAGGAACGACAAAGTACTCATGTCGCGTACTGGTCGTAATGCTTGAAGGTAAATAGTTCCTTCATAAAAAAAAATGAATTATACGCTTTTTGAATTTCCATTATTTTCTCGATTTTGAAATAAACATTTTTTTTCCCATGCTGCTATTCTTCTAAATTTTCACTTACTTTATTCAACTTGCTGATTATTATGTTCTGACAGCTGTCATGATGAAAGAAAATGACATCAATTTAGAATCTACCCCTTTTTCACGTTTAGGGGTGGCTTCTGTTCGTTCCCAACCGTTTGAAACACTAAAGCCCCTCTTCCCCCCCCCTCTACTTTTGTTCAAAACTAAAGATAAGGAGAGCTTCTGCATTCTTCTTGATTAGTGTGGTTCCAGTTTGACTTCTACAGTCTGTGATACCGTTTATAATGACACCAACTGACCCCTCTTTTATTGCTCTCTTCCCCCATCGCTCAAGTTTGTGGACTAAAGACTCAAGATTCCAAGTTCAAAAAAGGTCATTAATACAAAGCTGTACTCTCAAGTGTCATTTTCGCTGGCCGATCTTGACTTAGAACAGGGATGGCCAACCCAAATGACCTTGCAGGCCACTTCAGAAAACATTAAAATCTTGCGGGCTGCATATAAAGATTATATATCTTTATATTAAATTTAGACCCATTACAAACATTCATTGGAGTGAAAATTAAAAAAAACAAAACAAACCACGCGGGGGGGGGGGATGGATTATTGATTTTATTATTTTTCATCTATACAAGCATAGATAATAATAATGCAATGAATTGATCTTTTTTTCACACGATGTCTAGGCCTATTGAGATTAAATACAATCGCATTACGTATTCTGAGTTTAATTTGTTTTTGTATCCACTCACATTGAAAAATATATTTCACTTGAACATAATTTTCTGAATGGCATTAAAATGTTTATAGCTGTGTGAGATGTACTGTGTATTTTGCGTGAGAGAGTTTGTATTATAAAATTTAGGAGCTGTTCTTGTTTAAATTTAGATTTTAACATCGAATTTGTTGATAACGCCGATAAGTTCTTTCCTTCTTCATTTTACGTGGGTTTTTTTCCACAAATGGAAAAGGGGGCATTTTCCATTAGAAAACTATTTCGTTTTGCTAGACATAGTGCTGACAACTATAAAATTATCTCGTGGAACCCAAGGTAGTAAAAACAATAGAATATTCATAATCTAATAGGAAGTGTGTGTATATATATATATATATACACACACAAAGATGTGTGTGTATGTTTTAATATTCTTCTATAACATTATAATAAAAGTTTAAAAGGTGTTGCAAAATAAAGTTATTATATATAAATACAATTTTCAGTTTTAATGAATAAGATGCTTTAGGTGCTTGTAATTATGCAAATTTCATAAAGAACATGAAGCCATTTTGCATACATATTTATAAGTTGTTTTTTTTTCAATTTTTTTTGTGACTCGTGAAACCCCACAGTTTGAATTGAGGAACCCTATGAACTACAAGGAATTTGGGGGAACCCCATTCCATAATTAGAAAAACAATATTTAAATTTAATCAACTTGTTATTTGTACTTTATAGATTGTAAAAAGTATTATATTTGTTATAAAAAAAATTCATATTTTAATATAATTCAGCATATATATTAATAATAAACTATGCCCCAGGTGTCACCTACTCATGTATTATACGTAGTAATTGGGATATGTTTGCATTTTTTTCATTCAACCGCAAATTATTTGCAAGTGAGTCTATGCAAATTATTTGCAGTCGCATTTCATATTGTGTGTCTAATTTGTTTTGACACCTTTTTGTTTCCCCATATGTTGAGAAATGCATTGTTCTGATTGGTATTAAAATTTTTAGAGCTGTGTGAAAAGTGCATTCTGCATGAATTTATAACCCGAAACTAAGGAGCCATGCTTGGTTAATTTTAGATTTTATCATCAAATCTGTTGAATGTCAATAAGTTGTTCCCTCTCCTTAATTGGCAAAATTTCTCATTTATCTTTTATTGTATTATAATAAAAGTTCAAACCCTAATTTTGATTAAAAATAATAATGAATAGATAATAATAATAAACTGGGGGTAGTCGTGGCCCCCAACCTCTCGAGAGGACTTCTATTGTAAGACGGTTATTTAGAGTCCTACCATGCTGCAAAAGCAGTATACATTTATAACCATCCAGGCCTTTGCCGGAAATGGAACCCAGGCCCTACGGTACAAGAGTCAGCGGCACTAACCACTACACAGTATAGGCGGCAAAAATTTTTACAAAAAAAGCATCAAGGCATAGATTTTTATAAAAAAATTATAATACATTTACTTTTAATTCAGTAAAATTGAAAAATTATTTAATAAATATTTATATTTGTTGTGTTAGTTATGGTGATTATGAAATTGATAAGCAATTTCAGGCAAAATACTAAAAAATAAAATTGTATCAATACATAAAGTCTATTACTATCTTAATTGAAATGGAACTATTATGCAATTACAATCTGTTTCTGAAATCTTGTTTATATTTGTAAAATTATAATAATAAAAGAAATCTTATAAAATGTATTTCCCCTAATTTTCTGACAATATTTTTAGTTAAATTTTTCTTGTAAAATTTTTAGGGTTCAATTTTTTTTTTTTTAGCGTATTTGTTATATTGCATACTATATATTACTGAAAAATGTAAGGGGACTGAAAGAAAAATCATTTTTTCAAAAGGGATCACTACTGATAAGTTTGGAAATCCCTCCTTAGAGTTTCTCAATAATACAAACAAATTGCATGGCAATCATACCAACAAAAAGACCCATGATGTAGAGGGTTTGATAGATGTTAAATTTGTAGATGCTCAGTCTTATTGGCAGGGTGGGGAAAGAAAGGGGAAAACTCAGGTGACGTCCTCATCATTAGTCCGTGGTGAAGAATAAAATGTTTGTGCATATAAAACTAATGCATTACGTTTTCCTTTTCTTTGAGAAATTTTCTCTTACTCTCTTGATGTCAGAACTTCCCAAGTGTAGGGCAGCGATGCACGTTAAATCTGTCGAGAGCTGAAACGTCCTCCCGTTGGTGTGGTAGTTAGGAGAGGGGGTGCCAGCTCAGGTGTCGTCCACGTCACTTGACCATGGTTCAAAATTATGTGGTCCATCGCCAAAAGCCCTTGTGTAGCTGAACAGTGTGACTTTAATATTCAATCAATCAGTCAGAACTTCCTGGTGATTTCTATATTTATGTCATTAAATTTTTTTTTCTTTTGCTTCTTTCCTTTCTCAAAAGAGAAACACAGATTTGCTTTGTAAGTACAAAAGCAAATAAAAACATCATGATTATTATTTTTATTTATTTATTTCTTTAAATAGAATGCGTCCAAGAGAATGTATTCATATTTAGAATAACCAATACCAAAAATCTTTAAGTATATTGCAGTTAACAAATAATTTTAACTAAAATTAACAAGTCAAAAAGAGAGGAGGTAAATCAAAATATTTCTCTCCTGTAGCTCACATTTTACCTTAATTAAATTTTAAAAAATTGCCAATTACCGTAAAATCCGGCATATAACGCGCACTTTTAACACAAAAAATAAGAACGAAATTTAGGGGGGGGCGCATGATATGCCCGGTATAAAAAATGATAGCTTTAAAAATAAAAGTGAGCACAAAAAATTAGACTTCTACTTAGATTGGAATACTGTTTATTTAAAAGAAATGACATACTTGAACTTAAAGGGTTGTAGTTCTAGAAGTACACTACCTAAGATAAAAAAAAACTCTTAAGATAATACCTCGAGTAAACCATTTCAAAACAAAGCATTGTATACGTACAATTTAAGTTCCTTCATAAAAAAAGGTCTGCGTTATACCGTGAATATACCTAAAAATTAAAAAATGCAGTTTGAAAGTATAGATGAGCGTTATACACCAGATTTTACTGTATTAAAAAAACCTGTAATCCTTATATCCAAATAATACTCATTGCTCTAGATGTAAATATACGAGAAAGAAACTCCCATAGGATTAACATTGTGCTCGATATTTCGTGGTGGCATGTCAACGGAACCCTTAAAAACTAGTAACAGATTTAAAACAAACTTGAAAAAATTATCTCTAATAATAACTGAGGTAGTATAATTTCATATAAAAAAATTGAAAAAAAAAGATTTAAGCAAAAAAATGAGTGTTCTAGACTTTTTGCTACCACTGCATAATATGCTTTGGAATACTGACATAAAATTGCATATCATTAGAAAGTTTAACTGAAAATGCAATACAATAAAGTATATTTCTCTATCCACACATTATACCAAGAGGCGGAGCCAACTAACGAGGTAAAAGAAGCGCATCTTGCTTAATTTGATATGAGGTAGCTCTCCTTCATTTGAATGTAGTTAATGAATTTGTATGTTAAGAGGTATCGGGTATCTTGTTTTTGACAAAAACCAATCAAGTTACAGTAGGATTCAACTTTGGGTAGCCAGAGAACTAATGAACACTGCAGATCGTCATCCTAACTAATGTATTTCCTGTTTACAGTTGACTTTTTGTTTTCTCCGAAGTTTCTATGTCACTCTTGTTTCCTCTATGGTTCTGTTTATTGTTCAGTTGCTTTGGTGGCATATAATGGTGTGTAGATGTATAAATGCTATTGCTTTTTGAAATTAACTTTTGAGGCCATTTATTGGAGTTCAAAGGAAGCGTGTTCAGTAATTGATAGCAAGTTGGTTGATTTTAATTGTCCTTTCATTAAGTAAGCTTGTAAAACAAAATGCATTTTTATAAAAATGGCACAAAGATTTGACTGGTCTCTTGAAAACGATTTAAAATTATATTAAGTCAAGCCATGAACACTACAGTTAGGGAGAAATTGCAGAAGCTTAACCAGAGGTGTCATTTCAAATTATACTTAATCACTACCAAACAAAACTAGTAAATGCAGGTACAGATTCTTATAACTTCAGTTTATGATATAACTAAGATGCACACACTGGCCAATGAATTAAAAACATTTGAGATTTGCATTAGAATGCGTTCTAGGTATGTTATTTTTTATGACAGAGGTTACATGTGGTTAAGAATGCTGGCATAAGTAAGGTATAAGAGTATTTTTCACAACAAATGAAGTAAAATGGGAAAAATGATAAATCTATCACCATTTGAAAAAGGGCTTATTGTTGATACTCACTTAGCAGGGGCCTCGATTTTAAACGCAGCAAATCTCGCTGGTCTCTTAAAAGCAGTCATATCAAAGATTTTCAAAAGTTGAAATTGGAACCCACAATCCTACTCTAAAAAATGCAACTGCAATTCAAACACAAATTTCTAACAGCAAGATCACACAGTGACATCTCCTGCATATTGAGTAGCAGATCAGGGACTACTGTGCTTCAACTGACACAAATCGTCCACCAAGGATCTCAACAAATTTCATCTTGAACAATGTCCAGAGAATTGCAGATGATAGGAATGCATAGTCAGGTGCCTGTGAGAAAATAATTCATTTCTGCCCAAATTGCAAAAATTAATTTTCAGTGGTGTTAGAAAAGACATGGATATCTGAGAATTGGAAATGGGTAATGTGGTCAGATGAATGATGCTGCACCTTATTTTGTACTGATTGAAGACTGAATTTGGCAAGAACACCACAAAGTCATGAATCTATCTTGCCTTACTTGCACTGTACAAGGGTCTGGTGGGAGTATCGTGATACAAGACGTATTCTGCTATTATGGAAGTGGTTTCTTGGTACTCCTCGATTGTAAACAAGCAGCCATGAGATACCTATATATATATATATATATATACTGGTATATCAAGTGCACCCTGCAGTGTTGAATTTTAACCCTGGTAGCAATGGATATACATTGTGCCAGAAGTGTTCAAAATTTGTTCACCGAACATCAATCTGACTTCCAACACCTTCCCTAACCATTGTGTAGCCTGTATCCTAACCTCTTAAAATGTGAGAGATAAAGTGGAAAGCAATATCCCACCAGCACTCTACTATCTTAATTACAAGACCTAAAAGGCTACATAGCCAATGCATGGTATTCTCTGGACGTAAATGAACTAAAGAAACATGTAGACTCGATGTCTAAGCAAATCGGAACAGTTATTCATGCAAAAGGCGCTCCAATAAAATATTTATCTGATTTATCTTAGATTTCTAATTCATTGGCCAATGTGTGTATAGTGTATGGGCTAAGACCCCAGAAGAAAATATCTGTAAATATTAATGAAAAAGAAATGATGCAGAGTAATCTAAAAGTTAGTACAAGGTCTGTTTGACGCAGTTTGAGTGAATTTGATTTAAATGCTAGAATTCTACAAAAATGTCATTTTGTCTCAAAGATTATGAAGATTAAACTGAGCTAAAACCTATTTTAATTAGACCGCAGAATAATTAGGACAATATTATTTGGAGTGATAGGATCAAAATCTGTTTATAGTAATAATAACCTAAAATACAACAAAGAATTGATGAATGTATGTATCCTAATTGCATGACACATACTGTGAAATACCCAGCTAGTGTCATGCTGTGGACTTGCATGATATCAAAAGGTGTAACCAGAATGTATATTAAATGAAAATAAAACACTACTTGAGCCCACTGAAGCCTTTCACACATGATCTTTTCTAAGACATCCAAACATATTTCAACAGAATTCAGTTCCATGCAATATGGCTACTGTGGGCAAAAAAAGTGATTTCGACAATCATGTTCCTTTACTGAAATGACCTAGAAAAAGCCCAAATCTTAACCCTGTCAGAAATCTATGGTGACAAAAGAAACTTGCAAGTGAGAAACAATCCAGTAATAAAACCCAGTCTATACAAGCAATCGGATCTTTTTCTTTCGTATAACAGATAAACTTAAAGTGTTCGTTCATTCCTTGGGAAAAGCATTATAAGGATGTAAATAAGGCTAAAAGTTACCTAAACTATTAACTGGCATAAAACATTGTTTGTCACTTTTTCTATGTGTTTCCTTAATGTCTTGATAAAAAAATTTTATTACACCAATCATATAATTTTATGGTATATAAAATATTATAGCTAGATTATATTAGATGTATAAAATTTTCAGAGTTTGGCTACATTATTGTAGTTAATTCATACTTAAGTGTTTTCTTTTCATGACATGTTAGCATTGTATAACAACTTCTTAATTTGTTTCATTACAATGTTATGGCATGGTTATAAATAAATATGTGCTTGATACTGATTCTTTGACTTGAAATTAGGAAAAGAAATTTTTTTAAAGCTTCTAGTGTACTGGTAAAGCAAAAAAATCTTTTAAAAACTCTTCTACTCTTCTGAAACATAGTTTACTTTTACTTTTGTTAAGTATTTTTATATTAATTTATATCATGTGGTTTCAGAATTAGCCTAGAAATATGGCAACCTTTCAAAGAAACTAAGCGTAATATTGATTCAGTGAAGTGGCTGAAAAATAAACTCCTTCCTAAAGTGTCTAAATGGTGTCAAGTGGTTCCTAAGCATCCAATTGTGACTTCAATAAATCTTGTACCAGCTAGAAAATACAGTGAGATTTTATATAATTTAAAATCTAAGTATGCAGAAAAGTTTATAGAGGTAAATATTTTTTTATTAAACTTATTTGTGTTCCAGCTCTCTTGGTTTTTTCCATATCTCTGATTTTCCTAATTCTTGGTTTTAGATTTGGCCTAAGTACAGTTCTACTGATCCCAAAAAATTTGTATTTGAAGACATTTCTATAGCTGCATATTTGATGGTAAGTTTTGCTTGATGAATTTTTTTAACATTTTTATTCTAATTCTAATCTTCGTTTTTTTTAGTATATGTTAAATAAAAGCATAGGGAAATATTTGATCTTCATGAAGTTATATATTCAGAGTTCCCAGATATTCTTGCATACCTTAACTTCTTTTAATCTATCAAAATATTTTTTAAACATATCAATCTCTAATATATTTTTGAAAAATAATTTTAATGGAACATGATATTGATCTTGTGATATTTATGTATATATCAAACTTATTTTAATTATTTCTCAAAATGTTTCTTGTATGTTTTTAATTAGTAACATTCCATAACTTTTAAATAATAGTTTAATGCTTCAATTTCATTAACTTTACGGAACTAGTTAGATATCGGGTAATGGTGCCAAGCGCTGCTTGGCGCGATAAAGATCGCGCCTAGCAGCGTTTGCTGTTGCTGGAATGGAATCCAATATGGCGGCGTCCGAAAATAAACGATTTATAGCGATAATTATAAGTACAACACTCATTATTTAAAAAAAAATCCTAGTACTAACCCATATTAGAAATATCCATATCCAAAAGTAGCACAAAATAAAATAGAAGACGGAAACAGTTGAACAATTGCACTGAAAATGGTTAAGTTTTTAAAAGAATTGAATTAAAATTGTCTGAAATTAATTGGGTTACTGCGGGAAAAACCAATAAAAATTATTTCTAATATACGTTATCCCCATGGCAACCACATCGCCAGACGATAAAAATATCAAGGTAACCATATTGTAATTTTATCGCCTATCTTGCCGAACATAAATAACAACTTGGCGCTATTACCCCAGATATCAAACTAGCACCAACTTTACTTTAAACTCTTATTTGTGATTTGATTTGTTCTGAAACTTGTTAAACTACGCTTTTAAAAGGTTTATTATAGGTCAGAGGTGGGGAAACCTTTTTATACCATTAGAGGCCACATGTAAATTAAATAGTAACACAAGAGGCTGCGTAGGTTGAATGTACCTATAAATGCGACTTTTATGAAATTATTATAGTTTTTGTATAGTTTTATAACTTTGGTTTATTATATAGAAATATTACAAAAAGAATTCAATCTGCATTTATTTATTGTTTGACATAAAAAGTTAGAATATAAAATATTTTTGTATCCACATAAGGATAAAAACTTGTTATGATGATTATGTATGTTTGATGCCCTACAAGTCACAAGCGTCTTTTTTAGTTCCTAACTGTTGTATCTCACTCAACAAAAGCTTATAATATAACGCTTCATTAATTTTCAAATGTCATTCGTGCAGAAAAAATCATGGGTTTTAATGCACCTGCAAATTGTTATAATTGGTATAATTAAATATTAATGATCATAAGTGCTGGTTTTCATGAAGGTCTCAAAAGTAACCCACACTGAAGCTGCGTTTCCCCACCTCTGTTATAGGTAATACCCCTCTTCCTCTTTTGTACGATTACAGTTAACTAAAATCTCAAATCTAAAGTTCAAACTAGATTAAATGTTTCTGCATGTACTTTAGCTCTTTATAATTAATAATCAGCACTTGCTTGTTCATAGACAATGTTGCAATTTTTACTCCTATTATAATTGGTATAATATATAATGTATAAAATACCAAATCTAGCATTCAGAAAGAAACATGACTCCCTTTATGTCAGCTTAAAGTTTTGATAACTGAATTGCCTAGTATTTTGAAGTAATACTTCTGAGTCAGCCTGAATTTCAAACTCACATCCTCTCGTGTGACTTCTCTTTAGATGAGTGCTGGCATTTTATTATCAAAATACCCTTGCAATATCCTTCCTCTTCTCATTTTCCTATATTTTATTTTGATGACTTTTATATTGATGGCTTGCATGAAGCTTGTGCAATATTTTTCAAATGTTGAGTTTCCTCTTCAGGAGGACGCAGCTTTTACCTGTTATTTTTATTTTTTAAAAAATGATTATTAAATGAGAATTTTCAGTGTCATCTAACAAACTGAAAGATTGACAGCATATCAATCTTGATTCTATGCTTGTCTGACTCCTGCTTTAAAGAGTCTTCAGTATCATTCTTATAGCCTCTCTCCTTTTGGCACTGGCAACCCTGAAGGTGAAAGGTTTGCATTCTCCATTAGTAATGGCTTTAAGGTACGTTCTGCCAAAAACTTCTGAAACTGAGATTTTCTCGCCCATTAAGGAGTATTACGTCTATTTAGTTTTGAAGAGTTTTCCAGCAGTTTCAGTTTTCACATTATTAAAGTATAGGGTAAAGGAATCCTTGCTTATTGTAAGTACCTGAATTTGGCTAAATCAACAGTTTTCCCTTCAGCAAAATGCACTACTTCCCATACAAGATCTGTCATACCCAGGAGCTGCTTGATCAGGACAAGCCACAATGTCTCTCATCCGCAGTCAGTTTTCTCAACAGAAAGACTGTTGTTCTATCATGACCTTGGAATATTCTGTGGAACGACGAGGCTCATTTATACCCCAATGGGACAGTCAACATACAGAATTGCTGCATTTGGGCTAATGAAAATCCACGGATCCGTAAAGAAATTCCCATACAATCTCTCTAAAGGTCACTGTCTGGTGTGGATTCACGGCGATATTAATCTTGGGCCATTCTTCTTTGAGGAAATAAGTGAACGTGGGCCTGTCACATGTTCCATTACGGACCGTCGCTACCATGACATGCGGCAGACATTTGTTGTGTGGCAACTACAGCAAAGACAGGTCCTTACATCAACCATTTTCCTGCAGGATGGTGCACCCCCACATATCCATGGGTTCATGAAGATGTTATTGCTCTAACACTTCATAGAGGAAAATGTTATTAGTCGCTTCTTTCCTAATCCATGGCCACCACGTTCGCTTCGCTGTATCGAACTCCGTGTGATTTCTGGTTATAGGGCTATTTAAAAAGTCTGGTATATCTTTGAGAAGTTGCGATGTTGAATGACTTGAAGAACTGCATAACGCTTCATGTGCGAATCCTCACAACTGATCAGTTACGATCTGCTGTGTTGAACACACTGTCCATCGCCTTGAAATTTTTCAGCTGAATGAGAATGGTTACTTGGAGCACCTTTCCCTACATCGTCCTAGACACGATTGGCAGCTGCTCCTCTATTTCAACTTTGTCCTAATCTATTCTTGTTTTTGCAAACTGTTTTTTTTTTCTCTCTTACCTTTACTTAATGTGGTGGTTTGATGACAAGGTGATATAAAACTAGTAAAAAAAATTTAATGTTTCTTTATTCCATTTTGGTCGTTTATTGTGTTAAATTCTATGTTTTCCTGTAAAAACAACCTTTTCGTGGACGTTTTGGAACTTCCCCCAAAATTCTGTGTGAGCGTCTCGTGTATAGCCTATATACAAAATTTCTTTGCATTCTGCTCATGTTTGCGCTGTAGGATGCCGTTTTGGGAGAAGTTTAATTATATAATCATTTGGTACTTCTCATACATGATCCGCCAAACCCAGGAACTGCTTAATAGGGTCAAGCCACGTCTTTCAGTCGAGGTCGGTTTTCTCAACGTAATGACTATTGATCTGTCATGGCCATGTGGAGCGACAAGGCTCGTTTCTACCTCAATGAGGTAGTCAACGCACATAATTGCTGTATTTTGGCTAAGAAGGATCTGCAGATCCACACTGAATTTCCCCTACAGTCTCCATATGTCTGTCTGATGTGGATTCACAGCGATATTCATCCTTCGGCTATTCTTTGAGGAAGTCAGTACAAACTAACAAAATCTAACCTCTTTTGAATAGCTTCCTGTTGGGTTGAAGCAAGTGAACTATTTTTTCTGGCAGAAGAGGATAACTGTGTGATCCACCCACGTGCTTTTTCCCACTTCTCCCACGCATTCCTTCTACAGGGCCCACATGCCGATCAGATGCTGTATGCAGTGGATTATGCTGTGTGCCATTTTTCATAACCGTTTATGCTAAATAAATGTGCTGTCCAGAAAGCTGTGTGGAAATAATATCATAAAAAGAACTATAACAATACTTTCTCTTCTCTCCAAGCATGCAAATCTCGGCATTTTTCTTCAACTAACAGCTTTTCCCAGCTTTGCATTTTATTCCTCCTGGATTGTTAATATTGTTTCTGTATTCGGTTTTGGTCGTTTATTGAATAATATTTCATGTTTTTTCCAAAAGGGATTTTTTTTCTGAAGATTCCGTATAATTTTTTTAAAAACAAATTTCATGAACGCATCTCCTGTATAGCCCATGTACAAAATTTCGTTGCATTCCGTTCACCCATTTGCGCTGTAGGAGGCCTTTTATAGGGGGAGTTTAATTATAACCACCTGGTATATCAATGCTTATGTGAGAAAATCATTGGTTCGTGGCACTAAATTTCAATGAAGAGTGAATGTGGCTAGAAATGTTTGCTTTTTAACAAGGAGTACAAACAGATTCTGACTGTTTTGTTTCTTCATACCAGGCCAGATAAAAGGCTGCTACTAATTTTACTGTAGCCTTAACTCCGATATGAGCAAGATGCGATAGCCCAGTAGTCAAGGTATCGGATCATGGCAAGCATGTCATGAGTTAGAGCCCAGTACCACTAAAAACCCGCCGTGTAGGGCAGTGATGCACGTTAAATCTGTCCAGAGCTGAAACGTCCTCCCGTTGGTGTGGTGTGGTAGTTAGGAGAAGGGGTGCCAGCTCAGGTGTCATCCACGTCACTTGACCATGGTTCAAAATTACGTGGTCCGTCGCCAAAAGCCCTCGTGTAGCTGAACAGTGCGACGTTAATATTCACTCACTTACCCGATATGAGCAAGTCCGGGAAGATTTTGAAAAATAAGAGGGAATATATTGTTTAGGTATTAAAAGGAGGATTTTTTCTATTGAAATATCACAGTAAATATATTCAGTTGATTGAGGCAAAGGAAGCCTTTGACTTTTTAACTGAAATACAATCTTCTTTGTTCACCTTAGTAAGAATTGACTAAAAAAAATTATATTGTTCTACCACAACCAAGTGTAAAACAAGTGAAAGTTGTTCGTATAAGAGTATATGATTGATTCATTGTTAGGTGCATTCCTACAAGTTCCTCATCCAAATCATTTTAACTTTTTAAATACTTTGTTTTTTATTACATTTAACAGATTTTCTTTTTATCTTTATACCATTTACTGATTTTTATGTTTTAAATCTATTTGTTACCTTTATCACTTTTTTTATAAGGCACCATTTATTTGTTGCAGCTTGTCCATTATTGGACCTTGCACCAGAAAACTTCAAACACATGTCAAATTCACTTTGTGAAAACATAAAGTACATATTGGACAAATGCTAGGCAAGAATACACAACTGCTTCCTGCTCATTGGCCACTTTCCCTCTGTTAATTTCCTATAAAATAGTTGGTGCCCCCCTCCCAAGTAACTCACAAATGAGTTATCTTATAGTTAGCAATCAACGTGTTAGATTGGCAGGTTCTAGGATTTGGTTAAATTACATTTCAGTTGTGATCAATCAATGAGTTTGATGGATCAATCAATGAGTCCATATTCTATTCAAAATACTTTAACCACAGACTTGAGCTCTGCAGAGCATATCATTGAAAAATCTGAATAGTAAATTTTGTGGACGTTTTTTAGTACAGTAATGCCTTGATTTACGCGAACCCGGAGATACGCGATTTTCAAATCTCGTCAACTCATCTTTTGTTTCAGCACTACACAACTCTCATTACTCACTCCCCACGTCATGTTTAGCTAATGTACATGTTCGGGCGTACCACGCGGAGTCGACGCTTAGCCATAATTCATTTTGTGTTATTTATTATCTACTGAGTGTTAGTTATTATACATAATTGTTATATTGTGAAGTGCAAGAGTAAGACATTGAACTGGGTCTCAAGAATTAAGTTGCTCAATCAGAAGATCAAATGGTGTTAGGAATTTAACAGAAAACCCTCAGTTTAATTAAAAAAGGGTTATACGTTTTAGAAAATTTAGTCTCTTAAGCTTATTTTTTCAACAAAACAAGGAATTAAAAAAAAACTATTAGCATGCTACAAGAAAACATTGAGGAGTATAACAGTTTTTAAGCCTGCAGACACTTAGATTTTATGAAACTTTCTACATCAAAACAACTTCGGTTTGGAATTATGTATTTGTATTATCCAAGATACTATTAAACATTTATTTTTTTCTAAATTATTTTCTTTAGACTCTAGTCCCAACTAAAAGTAATTTATGTCTTTGTATGCGAAATTATACCCCGACTGACACTAATTAGACTTGTGCGGCTATCGGGCAATCCCACCTATCGCGTAAGTTTTGAGGTATTACTGTATTTAGTTCTGACTATTTGGTTGACCAATGAGTACTTTTAAGAAAAGCTTGAGAATAACTCTTGTAATGGCTTATGTATTTTGTTTATTTTTGATACGTTCATTTTCTCACTAATGTATTATGTATATTTTATGAATTTTATTTATAGACATTCTGGGAACAAGAGAGAATTCTGAAGAATTTAACAAGAAAACAAACGTTTATTGACTTAGGATGTGGTAATGGCCTTTTGGATCATATTTTGCAATCTGAAGGAGTATGTGTTTTTAAAGTTTTTTTACAATGTATTCTTTGTAATGTTAATAGTGAAGTTAGGTATTTTTCATTTAAACCTTATTCTATACAATGTGGTCTTAATGTACTATAATCGGATACCTGCAAGGATTTGTATTTAAAATTATTTATTACTAAATGTAGTCACTTTAAATGTAGGTTTGCTTTTATGTAACAATAGTCGAACCTGTTTTTGTGCGGTCCTTTTTTATGCGATTTTATTTTCGTGCAACCGCATAAAAAAAAACTTTCTGCAGTATTTCGACGAATTGGTTTTGTTATATGTAAGAATTCATGAAATTTTCGAACACTTTTTTGTGCGGTTTTTATCTACCGCACAAAAACGGGTTCAACTGTATTCAGAAAACATTTTTTACATTGGTTTTTAGAGTAGGTGGCATAAGTAAAGACAAATTATTTTTAAATGGATCGTTTTAATTAACTCCTTGGCATACGAATGAAACAACATTTGAGGGACCTATTGACATTTACTTATTGAAGGCAATCTACAATAGTGCATGTAATGAATGTCTGTAACATATCGCATGTTAAGGGGTTAAATAATTTTGTCTTGATTCCACTACATAATGGCCTTGTAGCAGGGCAAATACTTGTTAAATCTATTAGAGGCTAGAGTCCACACATAGGTATGGTACTGAAGTGCCAGTTCAGTTGGGGTTCTTGTCATGTGAATGTTCAAAATTAATTGGTTGTTTGCTAGTAATCTTTGTATTGCTTTTAAGTGTGATATTGATAAACATTTGACAAACTTTCTAGTTTTATGTGAACTTATTCTGCCCTGTAATATTTTCTCTTAAGTATCATTACTCATATTTGAGAAGTCTCTTATATTCTCTAAGAGACTGTTATTAGAAAGAAATTTGTAGAAAGCTGGTTAGAGAATGTGATAGGTAAAGTAAATGTATGAGTTCCAGGTATTTCACAATTTCTGTACAGTTATGCTAGGTATGTATGAAACAATTGAAGCAGAGGCAAGTATGGTATCAGTTAGCTGAAAGTTGCCTTGTAATACCTATTCTCTGTTTATGTGAAATTCCAAATAGCTCCACTGACTTGTGTGTTTGATATTGTAGTATTGCTGCTTGCTTGAGACTTAATTCAGACTAAATAAAATATCAAAGCCTTTTCTATGGAGAACATTTATCCTGATCATGACATGTGTACATCATAAAAACAATATTTATTTTTATTTTGAATAATATAATCAAGTAGTATACTGTTGCTTCTCTAAATCTTAAGTGTTTTAGTTATAAATCCAAAAGAATGTAATGAATTTAAACTCTATTTTAAGTTTTGAATGTAGTAATTATGTATCCAAACATACTTTTGTTGTCATGGGTTTTTGTTTATTGCAGCATAAAGGAATTGGAATGGATCTCAGGAAAAGAAAAATTTGGGATGCTTATGGACCTGAAACAAATTTAATTGTAAGTTTTATTTTTTTGACCCAGGCATTTACTGTGTGTGTGATATCTGGAATTTAATCAATGTGACATGAAAATACTACAGTGATGCTTTTGTTTTGGAAGGTTTATAATGCCTGCATCACACACACACACAATATGTCATAATTGAGTATCAAATTTTAATGTCAATTACTTAACTATTTGTAGAAACACTCCCCTTGTTTTAATGAATTTTTTCTGTTAAATATTTTATATATAATCCATGCCTCCCAATTGTGGACTTTCCATAAGCTCTGTAAAAGAGCTTTCAAAGCTATGAAGTGGTTGGAAAAATGTGGGTTTTGCTTTTTTTATTTTTTTTTTTTTTTTGTGTGGGGGGGGGGGGGGGTGTGTAAATATTGAGAATTTCTTCTTACATGTGCTTTTAAAAATTTATCTGATCTGTCCTTTCACATTATAATTTATGAAGCCAGATGGAAGGGTCTATAGTCTCTTCATGTTCTGTGTTAAAAATATATTTGTGTAAAACCAGGCGGCAAACTGAGGTAGGTAGTTATTTTATGGCAAAATTGACTGCATTTTAATTGTATTAAAGTAGAAATTTTGTTTTGGGGATTTCTGATTAAATACAATGTGGTTTGCTCTTCTATTACAACAAAAACTGTGGTCTGAAATAATTTCTTTTCAGTGCTAATTCAAATAAGGCAGTTAAATTTAATTTAAATCTCCCATTTTTCTTTAGCTACTAATGGGAGCAATATTGCATTTAAGAGAACTATTTTTAACTGCAAGTATATCTATAAGAAAAAGGAAACATAACATCGCATTTCTCTTTATTAGTATGAACTGGTAAATCCAGAAATGAATTATATGCAGAATTATCTAACTTTAGTGTTAAGTTTTAGCAAATGTTTTCTTCTGTTTGACAGTGTCACCACAAAGAATGGATGTTTCGATACTGATATCATTTACAATAATTAAACAAAAATAAATGTATTAGTTGTAGAATGTTAATGCCATCCAGTAATCTTTAATGAAAATTAACTTAAGCAGTAAATGAAGAAACTTGAACTCGGTTGCGCACCAGCCCGTGAGGGCCTACTGTGCCCATCCCAGTATATGGAATCATTGGGTTACCTGAAAACATCACTGGTGTTACCTGAAATTTGCTGGTAACGTGTGGTTTGACTCTGAAGGGAAGCACACAGTAGTTGTATTTTTAAGTTTATTAAAATATTTCTACATATCTGGAATCACCCGATTCCATAAAGAAAAATACAAACATATACTAAACCGCCTCTGACGTCATGACCAATGAAAAACGAACACGATTTGCAATAACGTCAGATACGGTTAGCAGCTAACACAGATAAATCTACATGACGAAAGGAACTAAGTCCAATAAGCGGCCCCCTCATGCAGATTTCACATTTATACTTCAGAAGAACAAAAATTACACAATACCAAAAATTTCGTCACAAAATTTCCTTATAGCCTGTTTAGGTAAGGGCTTAGTAAAAATGTCAGCAATATTATTTTTACTATTAATATATATACTTTATTTCAAAAAACTGACTATCTACTAAATTTCTCAAAAAATGAAATCTGACGTCAATATGTTTTGTCAGATTGTTTTCGACAGGCAAACGGGAGAAATTTATAGCGGCTTGATTATCACAATAAACAACCAGTAGTTCAGAATAGTTTAATTTTAGCATCAAATTACATTTTGAATCCAAATAATTTCTTTTGCAACTTCCGTTAAAGATATATATTTCGCTTCCATAGTGGAAAGACTAACACACTTATGTTTAAATGTACGCCAGGAAATAGGGACATTATGTATCATTACAGTTAATCCTCCTATAGAAACACGATCATCCCTATTTGCTGCAAAATCTGAATCAGAAAAACAATTTAACTTTAATTTCTCAACATGAGATAAATTTAGTTTTAAATCTCTCGTGTTACTTAAATATCCTAATAATTTCAGTAAAATATTCCAATGCTTTATTCCGGGAGATTCTTGAAATTGGGAAAGGATATTAACAGCATAACTGATATCAGGCCTGGTTCGATTTGCAATAAATGACAAGCAACCTAAAAGATTTCTATAAAGAAATTTAGACATCTCTTCTACTTCTATAGCATTTGATGGACAGTCTAATTTAGATAGAACTGCTCCTTTTGCAATGGGATGTGAAGCATGGGGAAAATTATATTTAGAAAATACTTTACAAATTTTATCAATGTATTGTTTCTGGTGAATAAAATACTGTCCATTTATATCAGAAAATTCAATACCAAGTAATTTCTTAATTTTTCCCAACACTTTTAAATCAAATTTACTTTGTAACAAAGATACATTATCAATATCATCTTGTGATTTACCAAACATTATAATGCCATCAATATATACTATCAAAAGAACATTTTCCTTATAAATATAAACACAATTGCACCAATTTAGTTTAACAAAATCTAAATTTTCAAGAGCTTTATCAAATTCATAATACCATTCTCTTCCACTTTGATGCAATCCGTATACTGCCTTTTTTAAAAGACAAACATGATTAATTTTATTCAAGCTTTCAAAACCTTGAGGTCGTTTCATATATACGCGTTCATTCAAATTAACATATAAATAAGCACATTTTATATCCAACTGACAATGAGTCCATTTTAATAGGCATACAAATAAGACAAAAAACAATCTTAACAAGAGAAAAATTTACTACAGGACTAAACGTTTCATCACAAAATTCTCCCTTTTGTTGGTTATGCCCTTGTGCAACCAATCTAGCTTTGTACCTACAAATTTTGCCTTTACTATCAGTTTTAATCGTATAAACCCATCTACATCCTATAACTTTAGAATCTTGTGGGGCGGGAACTAATTCCCATACATCTCTTTCTTTCATTACTTTAATTTCCTCTTTCATTGCATCTTGCCATTTATCAGACTGGGGAGAGTTTTTAGCATCTTTAAAATGTATAGGGATTAAAATTTCAATATTCGAAGTTTCAGGACGATTAGCATTATGATCCACAGTTGAATTGAAGTCAAATAAACTTTTATCATATAGTATATCATTATCTTTACAATATTTTTCTACATCATTAAATGACCTTAATCTAACATCTTTATCTTTAATACGATAATAAATATCATACCTTTTACCGTTTTGACGCAAGATTGCTTCTCTATAAAAAGGAATTGAACTGCATAATTTTAAATTAGATGCGTTTTCAACTGGAGCGTTTACTCTTGAGCTATCGCCAACTACAGCTTTACCTGATTCGTCAGGATCATCATAACTAAATGTGTTAAAAGGATTATTAAATTTAAATTCCATCCATTCCGGTGTTCTATTATTAGGGCTAGGGAAGTTTAAAATGCCGTTTGAAATCTTTTAGATTCATCTAAAAGTACGTTGCAAGTTTCAATTAACTTATCATCCAGTAACCAAATACGGTATCCTCTAGTTGAACAAGCATAGCCAAGCATTATTCCGTGTTTTGCATGTAAATCTAATTTATTCCTGAGCTGCTTGGGAGTTCCCACATAAACATGGCATCCAAATACCTTAAGATTTGATACAGTTGGCTTACGGCCAAAATAAAGCTCATACGGGGTTTTATCTTTAAATTTATGACAAATTCTATTTTTAACATAAGTAAAACAGACTAAAGCTTCTGCCCAAAAACACTTTTCAATTCCACTGGTATTAAGCATAGCCTTAACACAATCCATAGCAGTTAAATTAAATCGTTCGGATACACCGTTTTGTTCGGGTGTGTAAGTATTTGTCCTTTCACATCTAATACCTAGTTCATTTAAATATTTGGAAAATCTTGAATGACAAAATTCCATACCATTGTCACATCGTACACTTAATATTTTACGATTCAAAACTCTTTCAGCATTAGCTTGAAAAGATTTAAAGTATTCAAAAACTTGAGATTTTTCTTTAAGAGGAAAGCAGGTCACCATTCTGGAAAAATCATCAGTGATGGACAGAAAATATTTAGCTCCACCACATGATACAACGGGTAAAGGACCACATACGTCCATGTGTACCAACTGTAAAGGTCTAGTACTTCTTATTTTACCAATAGGTTTAAAAGAGACATGTTAATAAACCTACTGTGATTTGAAACTTCACAAATTGTTGAAGCATATGATTATTTTGAAATTTTTTAAAAAGAAGTTAACAGTGGGAACCACATTCTTAAAAGTATTTATTTTGTGATACAAAACATGAGGATAAGTGACTAGCTTTTATTAATTCAAACCAAATAAAAATTGCTTTAAATACAACTCTGCTGTTATTTTCTGTTATCCCCAATCCTATTGTCTGCCAGCCATGCATCTAGTTTTGAAGGAAAAAGTACACTACTTTGATATTCTGATATTTGTGTAAAACCTGGCAAGAATATGTAGTAAGTGTAATAGGATATATTAAATATACAGGATACTTGTCTTTGGTTCGAAATTTGCATTGCTGGTTCATGCTCAGTACAAAGTTGTCAATAAGCTGTTAAGGAGTTACTGTCCATTTCTCGTGCCATAGCAGTCACAGATGAGGAATCATTGATGATATTTCCTTATAGTTTCCCACTTATGTTGGATTGGATTTAGTGTGATGGGGCCTAGCCTGTCGGTGAATATCTTCACACTCCAAAATAATTCTTAGACAGTCACTATACATATTGAGGATTTGCAGCACCTCTGAAAAACGCACTATGAAGGAAATTCTCATTAATACTGAGCACCAGTAATGGAACTACTTAGGAAAATGTGATGGTCAGTGCAGATTCCAAGACTATATCTCTAATGGAAACTTTCTCCAAACCTGTCCTTTCAAATGATATTTTTACTCGTACCCTGCTCATTCGAGATGTATTTATTTGTATGCAGAATTGCTAGTTAGACTACAAAACTGTAATCGTTAGCGAGTACCAGATCCTACTGTTTTGTTCAATTTCTAGCACCACTGGAAACGCAATCTCTAATGAGGAGGCATTAATCACTTGCACTGTAATGTTTGTGCAAATAATGCACCATTGTGCAGCCTCGTGGTCACAGCAAAATTCGATATCTGTTATCTTTTGCTTGGGTCATGCAATTTCTCTTGCCATCTGTACCTTCTTGCTTGTAGAACAATATATCAATCATCTGCCACTGTGGTTGCACTTGCACGACCACTACTGAATCCTCTGATAGGTATTTCTGCAGTATGAAATGCTACCCAAACTTGTAAATTGATGCTGAGAGTGATCCTGAACTTTATTCAAATTTGACCTTGCTTCATTTTCCCATTGATTCGTCTTCAGGCTGGGTCATCTAAATGTCGCTTACAATATTGCTTGTACATGTCACATTGAGGGCAGTATCATTTAAAACCAATGTACACTGGGCAAGAGCTTTCATATATACTGAACGACCATCACACCACAACATACATATAAAGCATGCTGAGCTCTGATCACACAATCTTTTTCGTACCTTTTTGTTCTGTAGATGTTAATTCTATGCTTCATACTTAATTTGTACACATTTGGATTTGGCATATTACCAATAAAATGTAATGAAAAAAATAATGTAGAAATAAAATGTGAATAAATGCATGCTTTAAAATGTCTGCAACTTGTAGACAGAAGTAGTAAATAAACACACAAGTCAGACCTCTATTTAAATCCCGAAAAAAGTTTGTTATGTGAAAAATTCAATAACTAGAAATTCATCTTATAAAATATAAAAATTGTTTTATATGGTCTAACTCCTAACACGATACTTTATTATAAAAAGTAATTATTTACACCTCTATTTTTGTTGGATAAAATCTCTCTTTTGTATCTTGCCCATTGAAAAGAAATCTGCAAGGAAAGCTGAGAGGGGGACATTGTCTAGAAGTACTATATTTTTAACTTTAAAAAGGTAATTTTATATTAAAATTAAAATCACATTTTCTAATTTTAAGTATACATTTTTTTTTTGTAATTTTAAGCATATAATGGCATGTGCGTTTGTAAATTTAATTACTGGTATTGGGGATTGCAATATCAGACAAAAAGTTCAATACCTGCATTCAGTATTCTTTAGATCTTAGTACTGATAGTAGAAATTTTTCAAAAAGAAAGAAAACACGGGTGTTTCTTTGTTTGCCAGTTTTATTGGAGAATGTAATATATCACAACAAATTTATAAATTATAACTGTATATAAAGAATCACAAAGTGTAAATATCCCTATTCTGTCTGTGGTACTATTACAAATTTTTAAAATGAAATCTTAAAAAACATAATCCATCAATTGTGCTGTCATTTAGAATGGAACGTAATTTTGTGCAAAAAATTACCAGCTGTCGAAAACGTTCTTTTGGCGTGTATGCTAGTTGGTGGTACTGTTAGCAGTATTTCTCTCTAAATTCCTCATCTTCAAATTAATAGATTCCTCTTCAGATGGTTTTGGATATTGGTAATTTATGTATTGTATTTTGGTTTGTTGAAATTTTTTTAGTTATTGCTAATTCTAAATTTTGTTCAAGATAATTTATTTTCACTATCGACACATAAGTGTCTTCATCTTCAACAACTGTATCGAATTCTTCTGAATGTGGATAGATAGTGGAAAAATTTTAAGAAAATTTACTATAAACTTGATCAGATTTTAATTGGTGCAAGTCCTATATTCCCAAATTTTTTTTTCTGAATGAATACATCATTTACTTTTAATTGTATTGGCTCATGTTTCAAAGAATTGCAAGCACCCTTACTGCAGTTTATAACAATTCTTCTTATAGTATTGATGTCTCTACATTTTTAAAACCTGTGGCGAATAGTTATTTTCTTAATTCAGTAGAAGTGCAAAACACTCAAAATGGCAAACCATCAAATGCTGTCATAATTTCATCCAAGTTATTTATATATATATATATATATATATATACAAATTCTAAAATTCCTGATGGCTTGGGCTTAGAAACTGTGCTTAAATTTGTATCTTCATCACATTTAGATTATTTCCTTTTTAACAAATACTTATGTTTCTTTTTTAGATGTGTATGGAGTCCACTTGTGTATTTCTTGCACTCACTTTAATAACTCTTGAACATTTTTTACTTTGTGCCGCCATATAAATACTGAAACTAAACCGAAGTATTATCAACTGATATTTTTTATGTTCTTTAAAGTTGTCTTTATTCATTATTATAGGCTATTATTTATGAGTATGTATACATAATGAATCTGAAAAATATTTTAAACCCCCTAAAGTATATGTAAATACAACGTGAATAAACAAACTCGCCAATTTAAAAAATGTCGAAATATTATGCACTTTTTTGACCGATACAAATATCGGACTACGAATCCTCCATATGTGCAATTTTGGCCTGCTCCCTTAATGATTCTCTTGATTGTACGATGCAACTTTATGTTCAGTCTTATTAATTTCGCCCATTAGGAAGACAAAAACAAGCTATACTATTTTGCTATGTTGGCGATCCATGAACATATAGTGGAAACAATTTTTAAAAATTCTAGTAAATACCAAACAAACGGTATTTAAACTTAAGAATACCGCGGTATTACAAAATTGCACAAATGGTTCAAAGTACCGGTATTTAGTAAACCAGTATTGCAATCCCTAACTGGTATATTTAAAAAAAATGCTTTATCTCGTAATTCGCCTCGGGTCTTTGCAATGCTCCAAGACTCCTTCAGGCATATTTTCTTCAGACTGTAATCATAGAATTGTTTCACATGATTTTATCATTTCATTATACATAGGTAAAAAAACATTCTAAAAATAGGGAGAGAAAAATCGAATCGCAAGAGAAAGTTCTTGGAATAGAAAATGCACTTTACTATTTGAAGATTATTTTACAGACAAATGTTTTTAGTTCCAGGAAAAGTTTGTAAAATGGAGAACAGACTGTGTATATATATATATATAAAATACTTCCTAGTTTTATGATCTATACCAGGGCTCTCCAGCATGTGGCCCTCCAGTACGTAAACTGCGGCCCGCTGACTCATTTTTAAAAAATTTTAAATATCGAGTTTTTTAAAGTTTTTTCAATTTGAAAATTATTTAAGGGGAAATATATATATAAATCTACAATGTATTTGCCTGTTACCAGATCTTGTTTTAAAATAAGTCCTTTTTTATAACAGAAACGTTCTTTAGATTAAAACAGATTTATATATTTTATCAAACAGTTGCATTTAATTTTACTATAATAACCTAACTTTTTTAATAAATTCCGAATGACTTTTATACATACCCTTTACTATGGATGGTACATGATTCTCTGTGTGTGCGACTTTCATTTCTCCTCCTTTTCTGTTTGGAGCACCCAAAAACCAAGAGGCAGTCAGATATGTTTTTTAAAGTTTCAAAAATATATTCAGGATGGTTAAGATAAAGGGCAATGTATACTAAATCGTTTGAGAATAACAGCACAATCAAATTTTAAAAATGAGTAACAAAAGATCAATTCAAAAAGAACACCTTTATTTTCAAGAAAATGACAACTGTAATATTTTCAACATTAGTTGATCATTGCATTATTATATTATATAAACATTATTATATTATCTATGTCTGTATACATGAAAAATGACAATGATAATAATTCATTCTGTTTTAAACTTTCACTCCAAGAAATGCTTTTTTGTTTCCAAATCTGATATAAATGTACATAATTTTATGTGCGGCTCGCGAGATTGTTTTTCTGAAGTGGCCTGCAAGGTTATTTGTGTTGGACATCCCTGATCTATACTCTAATGGTGCTGCACAGAGCAATATTAAACCAATATTGACTTAGCATTGTTCCTAATTGTAATTATCATCCATTATTTAAATACTATAACACTAGAAGTTTTAATGAAAAACACTAATTATATTGGTAGTGACAGTGAAAAACTAATTTCTGATTTGTTGGAAAGAGCAAAAAGGTTTATTTTATAAATTGCAAAAATCAAGTAACTGGCTTCTGTTTTCATGCTTTTGGAAATAGGGAATAATTGCAATTTTTCAGTGATTCAAATTTCTCTAATTTTAGATATGAAATATAAATTCGAAAAAACATTTATCGATTTTGAATTGTTAACCATTTGTTTAAATGTCAAAATAAAGTTTTTCTGTTTAAATGTTATAGTTAAATCTAATAATTTATGCTTGCAATGTGTGAAGAATTTGCAGACTTTACTAATTACTACATTACTAGTAAATATATAATGCAAAGGTTTAATTTTGGTATATAATTAACAATTGCGTGAAATTTTTTAAACCTCAACAAATAATTACTGAAAATCTGTAACAAAAAATGTCATGTAATACATGTGTTTTATGAAACCTAGTCAAAATGAAGAGAATTGGTGGAAAGCTAGAAGTAAGTGTTGACTTTCATTACATAAATCAATTTCCGTGGTCTAATTAGAATTTTTATAAGAAACAGTGTTAATTGTATGATTAGAATTTTTTTCAAAACAACTTTATTTAATATATTTATCAAAGCTTCTCTTTGAGTATATTTACTCTAAGTTGCAAATTGAAATAGGGTAAACAAAGTTTTTGTGACAGTCACTCCAATTGAGTAACAGAATATTTTTGTTATGAATTTCTTTTTGTTTGTGTAAAACTGGAGTTAATTTGAAATGCAAAGCATATCTAATTTTAAATTTGTAATGGAATACTGTAGTTTTGTCAACTAAACTAATATATTTACTTTAATGCAGTGGTCTTCATGATGTTTCATGGAACCCTGGCATTCCACAAGGCATACCAAAGGGTTCTACGAGTCACACTAAAAAATTTTAAAGAAAATTATAAATGTTTATGCAAAATGGATTTTAGTTCTTTGCGAAGTGTGCATAGCCACAGATATATCTAAAGCTCATCCTGGTCATTAAAACTGAAATTTATTTATACATAACTTTTTTTTTTTTATTTTGTAATATTTTAGCTTTTATTGCAGTATAAAAAAATATTTAGTTTTTTTTTCTTTATATGTATTACTTTTTGGTTTTGAATATTCTATTGCTTGCTGTCTCGGGTTTCACAAAATAATTTTGTACACATTAGTACAATGTTTTGCTAAACTAAATAGTTTTCAATTGGAAAATGCACCTTTTTTTATTTGTAAGAAAAATAAATATTATGAAGAAAAGGGACTAACTTATTGACATTTCAACGGATTCGATGTTAAAATCTAAATGTTAGCAAGAACAGCTCCTAAATTTCAGATTACAAATTACCCAGGATTTCTTACACTGCTGTAAACATTTTATTCCCATTTGGAACAAATTCATTTAAGTAAAAAATATTTCTCAACATGGGTTGCTACAGAAAGGATATAAAAACAAAATTATAAATGTGATTGCCAATAATTTAATTATACCTAGACTTTCACAGTTTGTGCAAAAAATATGCAAGCACATGTCCCAGTTAATATAATGCATGGGTAGGGGACAGTTGAATTGCAGCTTAATATTATTAATGATATTAGAATTTATAATCTTTTAGTAGTGAACACATTACTTTATCAAATGTCTTTATATAAAATACCATTAGCTTGTTGATCTACTAAAATATCATTTTAAGCTATATTCTTCAAATTGTGGAATGGGGTTTCCTGAAGCACCTTATAGTTCTAAGAGTTCCATGAGTCACAAAAGTTACAAGACCACTGATTTAATGAATTCTCATTTGAGGTCTTATGAATTTTAAATGCAATGCGCAATCAAATTTACATAAATAAGTTACAAAAAGTCCTTGTACTTCCTTAAACAATTAAGTTTATAAAACTGCAGTGTATTAGCTATATGTAATATTGAAATATTTTTATATATTTTCAAAACATAAGGAAACTGTAATTGAACCAAATTGTAAACAACTTTATCCTGAGTATGATTGGATTATTGGAAATCATGCTGATGAATTAACTCCTTGGATCCCAGTAATCGCTGCAAGGTAAGATTTCATTGGAACTAAGTGTTTAAAATTTAATTGTATCATGAAAGTATTAGTAAACATTTTTTTTTTTTTAATATTAGGTCCAGTTATAAAATGAGAGTGTTTTTACTACCCTGCTGTTATTATACTTTTGATGGAAGATATCGTAGAAGTCATCAGGATACCCGATATCAATCTTACCTAAATTTCCTTAAGTCACTTTGTTCAAATATGGGATTTGAAGTACAAATGGATAGATTAAGAATACCTTCTACTAAAAGGGTAAATATTTGTTGTCTTCAATAGCTTTAATTGATTTTGTTAAATGCAATAGCATAAAAAATGTCTTGTTTTATTTACAGAGATTCATTTTAACATGCTTCAGCTGTTGGATGTCACCATAAGCTAAAATAAATTCGTAAATTCCCTAATCTGAATTTTTTTTTTTTTCTTTTTCAATGATAACTTTTTAAAATTCTGTAATCAACCCCTAATTAAAACTGGTAAATACATATTTTATAATGGGAAATGGATCTTTATTGTAAATGGCTGTTCATTGTTCCATTTACATGCTTTTTTCCCTCATGGGATTACTTACTAATGTAATAGATCATTGAAGAGAATATCGATTAAGGTTAGAAACAATTCTCTTGTTCAGAAGACTGAATATTTTAAGATGGGAGATCCTACAGAGTTGTGGTCATTAGTATAGGCTTCATGTTTTTAATAAAGATATACATGGTAAGGTTTCAGAAGTTTTAATTTTCCTGGAGGTTTGATCTAAAAATTACATACTCCTCAAAATTAAAATTATGTAAATTTTCAAGAATATGCAATGTATTATTTATTTGAAAATCTATAGATTTCGTTCATAACATTTAAATTATGGATATACAAAAAACACATATTTCTATTAGGTGTCAAATTAATTGATTGCAGACTATGCATAAGCTAATGCAATATCAATTAATCTGAAAATTTCTTATATTTTGACATTGATGGTAGTTTATTATACATAAAGTATGCAACTTTTTTAAAGAAGAAAATTGCATGATCACACTTGTTGTTTCATGAAATGTTATTTAATTATTAAAATAACATTTTTAAAAAGACATTGATATTATTCTTCAAGTATATTTGATCTACAGTTTGGAATTCTATTGAATTAAACTGGTAGTGAAATGATATAAAAGGTCATTTTAGGTGTTTTAATTGTTTAAGTATTATATTAAATTAAAATCGTTAGTTATCGTGTGTAAGTTTTGTTAATTGTATAATATTTCTAGGTATTAAAAATTTGTGTGTACTACTTTTTTAAATTTGCTTATAACTGTTCTTTCTAGACATGCTTAATTTGTCCATCTCGTAATTACAAGCCTGAGGATGAACCTGAAATGGATAAAAAAATAAGTGAATTCATAAATTCAAATTTAACGAAACCTGAAGAAATTATGCCTTCAAACAATGAAGAGTATTTCCCAATTTCGACATGGAATGAAAATGAAATAGCAAATGAAAAAGCTTCCAACTCGTGGATTTCTAATTTTACTCCGAGAGAAACAGTAGAAAAGGTTCGAAATTGCTCAACATTAGATAAAGCAGTGATAAAGGAAATACTCATGGAAATAGTTGGAAACTTACTTTCTAAGAATACTAATAATATAGTGGTTCAGAAAGGGAAAGAAATGTTAAGCTGGAATAAAGGAGGTATGTATGATTTGTAAGATAAATTACTATACGAGCTCAGTAAAAGGAATTTTGTTTAGTTTTATTACATTATATACCGTATTTACTTGAATCTAAGTCCCTCCCGTTCTCAATGTTTTAGTGAAAAGATGTCATCGATTCTAAGCCGGACCCCCAATTCTCCTCGCGTTTCTGGGAAAAAATAAAAAAAAGTTGTGTAAAAGGTTCGTTAATAGCTGATACTTAAGAAGTTTTTTTAAAAATGAAAAATCACTAGAAGTTAATAATTTATTTATTTTTCAAGTACTACAAACTTTAAACTACATACATGAATCTCTATAATTACTCTAACCATCAATATGTTTCGAAAATGATTTGTCACAGTTGACTTCGGAATTGGTGACAGCTTGCGGTCCCACCATTCAATGCATTCGTTATGCAACATTTTTGTGTAATAATGTAAAATAATTATTAAAGACTTTTGAGCATTTACAAGTCAAAATTATATCTTTTTGTTTACGCTATCAATGTATATTTGTTTCATCCCTGTCAAATTATCAGTGGCTGCTGCTCTATTCCCTTTTTTTCTACGTATAATATTGCCTCCATTTTTATACTTCCGTCATAGTAAACTCATTTTGGTACTATAACTGATATCTTTCATGTTTAGGTGACTAAAAGAAAGCATATACAAAAAAATTTCGTAAATATGAGCAGACAATGATGTTTAGGATGGACTCAATGCTGGGAATAAACTGCAGAAAGGAATAAGTCAATGCAAGTAGCCAGAGTGGACGGTTACATTTTTCCTTTTCAAATGCGTGGAAGCTCTTATTTCCCACATCCAACAAATGTTTTACCTTCAATTCTTAGACGCACCCGATTTTCAGTGGCATTAACACTTTAAAAAAAGTGCGGCTTAGATTCGAGTAAATACGGTAATAGTAAATTTTCTAGGGTTTTAAAAAAAACTAATCTTTAAAATTTTTACTTAGGAAGTTTATTGCTTTCTGAACTCTCTAATATAATTGGCAAGGAGAAGCTAAAGTGCATGAAAGCCCAAAATGGAGGACTCCAAACTTTTCTTCGTAATCATCGCTATATTTTTGAAGGTAATTTGGAAATTTTATTAAAAGTGGTGTGATCTGTATCTGAAGTTTTTTTTACTAAAAGAATTCTAAACATAAATATTAGCATGTTTAAAATTTCTTGCTCTTTAATTTAGATGTACTGTACAAAGGGACAAATATTCATGATGGAAGGAAATTGGAATCTTTAGTCACTGAAAGGGAATCCAGATTTGTCTTTTCCTTGGCCTTTAATTCTGAGTCCCCCAAGCCTTGCGAATTCTGTTTTGTAATGAAACTGAATGTAATTTGCATGTTGGTAAAAGTTCATGTGCCCATGCAACGCTCACACAGCTGGTTGTGTCTAGTTTAGATATGTAGTGTTTCATTTTGGCATTTTGTTTTGTTGGGAAACTGTATGTGTGACTGAGCTATATCTTTTTAAAATGTGTTTGAGTGTTATTGATGTTTGTGGAGGCACTGTCATTGTAGAAGACCCATTTCGGCTAGTAATGTTGTTTACAAAAAGTCCAAATTGTAAGACCTATTTATCCGTTCAGGACCAGCGAAAGGAAAAAGCAGTGTTTCCCAGGACCGTTCGAATTTCTGTTATGACTAATTTCATTTAAAAATTCTTAAAACTGCTACTGGAATATGCTAAAATTTACAGTTTATTATCATTGATAATATCTGAATATACTATAAAAATTTTTAAGCTTATACATTTCACACACGCACAATGTTTGAGATAAAAGCTTACATCACAAGTTTTGCATTCTTAATAAGTTCTTTTTTTACCCCAAGTCTTTTTGCTTACCACATACTGTCTTGACTTTTTACCATTAGCATCTACATATACATTTGGTGAAAGATGTCCAGTAAGGATTGGCTTCTCGTGACACAGGTTGTACTTTTGTGGGCTTAGTTTTCTTGTATCATTGAATTGTTTGCTGAACAATATTTGTTCGAAATTTCAAAGATTTGAGTTTTCCCCTTTTTTGTTTGCAGAATAGTACATAGTGGCCAAGATAAGAGGACCAAAGTCATTCCATACATGATATTTGAATTGAGCACTAAAGTGGACAGGTCACATGATGTGCAGCACCATCTCATACTAACGGTCATATTTTATTTGCTAAAGTAGCGTTAATGATGTTTGCAAATAAGGTTCTCCATAATTCCGTTTTCAGTCGAACAAAAAGTGTATATTCTTGAAACTTGTTTTGAATGTGAATAAATTTTGTGTGGTAACTTAAAAGTACTAAGTGTACTGTAACAACCCACATATAATCAAAGATTTAGAAACGAACATTCGCCATTCAATTACAGGAATAACACCAAATAATGAAAACATGTTGATGTGCTAATTTGTGTACCAAAGTCCATGGTGAACACTTTCAATACCTTTCGTGAACTATTGAGTATACAGTGCATTATTCATGATCTGTATTTACTACTTTTAAGTAAAAATTATTGTATATTAGTAATTTACTTTTTTGCTAGTATTTGTACTTCTGTATTCATACGGACCATCCTGTACATTGAAATTTAATGGTGTCATATTCAAACATGAAAAATAGTTTTTTTTTCCCCACTTGGCAGTTTTCCCAAAAAGGCAGCAACACAATGTGGTTTCTTTACATCCTCTACCAATCTCCTGCATAGGCCGGTTTTTTAGAACTTATAACTGTACAGCTCAGCAAGTTGTCAACTGTAGCCAAGACGTAAAAGGACTCCCTAGATAAACCCAAGTCCACTCTGGAAGTTTTTGTAAACTTTAAATCTGGCGATGATAGTCTGTCGCCTAAAGCAATTGGGAAAACTCCACTCCCTTGGTGTAGAGGGCAAAGTGCTGGCCTGGATCAAAAATTTCATCAAAGATTCGTTGACAAAAACTGATCTTCCCCTGAGGCACTGTAATGAGCCCCTTATTTAGTATTTATATAAATGATTGGCCTGATACTCTTATGTTTGACCCTGCCATTAAGACTACATTGTTCGCTTATGATTTAGTCTTCTGGAGCTGTGTGTGCCCCAAAGAATCATCAGCAAAACCTGAGTGCTGTTCTCAATGATGCCTTGGGGTGATTAGTATGGATCTTTGGTGTAGGAATAATAATAATTTAAACCCAGACACAAAACAAATTGCAAATTTTTTACCTTGAATAGACAGTACTTTTTATCCTACCTTCTGAATCGTGGTGAAATTATCTGTTAGCAATAACATTACCTATTTGGGATGCAAACTTAAATCTCATCTAAGTTGGAATGATTATATTTCTTATATGAAGAACAAAAAAAATGACAGGAGACTTCCGATTTTGAAATGACTGGTGAGCTGCCATTGGGGTTGCAACAAAAAAACTTTAGTAAACATGTATAAAATATACATTCAACCATTATTGTATTACTGCATTGGAGTTTTAGTAGTTGCTTCCATCAGTTCAATCGACACTTGTGACAAGATTACAAAACCAATCTCTTTGCCTTATAACAGGTGCAGTTGAATCCACCCCCATTATGGAAGTGTTAACTAATATTTCTCCTGTCTTGCATGACATTCATAAAAATGTCATAATTTTGTTTCAAAATCTTTGCAGGCTTCCAAATAATAAATATTGGAGATATTGCAGTTTTAACAATGAGAGATAAAAAATTTTAAGACAAGTGGGTTCAATCCAATTGGTTATCCGTAGACCTAGACCTTGTTCGAAAAATGAATGTGATGACTGCCTTTGTGTCCTCTCGAATATGGTGACTTCCTTGTATAACTTGAACTTGATGAGAAAATTGATAAAAATGAGATGTCCTCTGCCTAGATCAGAGCCATTACTTAAGAAACTGTGAAGAGATATCCCAGTAACCTTTGGACCCATGTTTACACCAGTTGATCTATGATTTTGCAAGGTACTGGAGCTGTTGCAGGAGTCTATTGTAACCATTTTACATTCTATAAGGCAGTGGGAAGATACTACCAATTTTGACTGGGGAATATAGGCTATATTTATTGCTTTGAATCAATCAAGCACTGGGAAGAATTATTTTCCTCTGGCTGTTATTTTGTCTGATAGCAAAGCCTCTTTGCAGGCTATCTCCAAGAAAGTTTGTACTTTCTTGGAACGAATTTATGATTGTAGAAAGATTCTCAACACTGGCTGACTCAATTGTCTTGCAGTGGATTCCTGCTCATTGTGGCATGGGGGAAATGAAACGCACGATTTTCTGGCAAAGAATCGAATTACTATTCTGCAAACCGCTAATAACCATATGACTTTTAATTCTGCAAAACTCTTAATTTAGAATTTAAGAGGTTTGCATCCTGCCTGTCATGAAGCTAAGGGAAAGGCCTGGAAGTGTCTCACTAGTTTAGAGCCAGTCATTCCAGATTTTTCCTTGTCCTGTGGCTGTGGCATTATTTCGTTTTTTGGGTGGGCATGATTGTGTTTATGCCCATCTTTTTAAAATTTGACTAAAGGACACTTCAGCCTGTTCTGTTTGACTCTGGAGAGTCACATAGATAAGGACCATATTGACGAATGCACTGCACATTGTCTTTTAACTTTACTGTTCTTAAGTATTGGGAAGCTAGATCGAGACTAATGGCCTAGTGCTGGGGTACTCAACCTTTTTTTGGCTGGGCTGCATACATATGTGAGCTATTTCACGCAGGCCACAACATGAGGATAAATGGGGGAGAAGGGGGAAGAAATGCTTTAAGACAAAGACAGCATTGGAAATTTAAAATGTGGAAACTTGATCGAAATATTGTAACTCCTGTTTTGCTTTTTTTAATTATTATTTTTAATATTTTTTATTTTTGTCACTAACACTAAATTAGAAGCATTTAAGAAACGCTTCATAATTTCTGCATCAGTAAACGGTTTCATATGATTACCAATAATATATCAAACTTCATGGCATGTCTTTGTTACCTCTGACAAAACACTTTGTTGCTGTTGCAGTGATTCAAGAAAACCTATTTACCACCTCTTGGAAGAGATCTTCAAGGAAAAGTGTAATTGAATGAATAGTGTTTATTGGTATTTTTTAAATACAGCTCTTTCGAGACAAATCAAACAATTAATGATCCATGTTTGTTTTTCACTACAAAATAGTTATCTTCCCAATCGTTTTGAAACGATATATTCTTCGAATATTTTTCGCTTGCAAGATATGAAAGATAGTTAAAAATTAATTCCACCCACTGTTCATTCTACTGTTGTCTGTTATCACTAACCATAACTCTTCCAAATAGAAAAAAAACATCAATTCGTACCCTTACGATACTGACAACAAAAAGCAAAATTGATATTATTTCTTGACTAAATTTCCCACCAAATTTTTTATACAATGTTCTTAAATAAGTGAATTTCTCAGAAAAATGGGCCATGGCCGGGCCGCAGGTTGAGTATCGCTGGCCTTTTGGCTAAATGTCTGGCATTTGTGTAAATAAACTCCCCCATACACCAATAAACATTCCTTCGTTTTCCCACTCTATCCTACAGTGCAGAAAATCATATGTCTTTAAATGCCCAATTCTTTCGAAAGCTGAACACAAGCAGCTTACATTCATAAATATGCCAAATTAAAAAACTTGGAACCCAAAGCATATTTTGAAGTTCAAAGTTATGTGAAACATTACTCGTAAAAAAAAGCGGACTTCAAAAGCGCCATCTGGTGCCGTTTGAAGATTAAAATCTTACAAATTCCAATCACACTCATGATCATGGGCCACTGTGGACGGAAAGTATCACACTTTCGATTTCGCGGGCTGTGAAGGGAGAATCGCATGATCGCGGTCCTGAATGGATTAACGACCGTCGGAAGATACTGGGATTGTTAGTGTAGAAAATTAGAGTTAGTGTTATCATGACGTTTCCTAAAATATTTTCCCCCTTTCCTATATATAATTATTCATTTGTAGAAATTTATGATCACACAATGCAATATTTTTTCATTCTTCCTTTTCAGTTAAAAACACTGTTGTTGAGTTACGAGTACCATCACCTTATCCGAAGCCTTCCAGTGAGGCACTGCCAGTACGAAAGTCTTACAAGAGTAAAAACTGCTTCTTCTATTTTCATCATCCACAAGGTTGTCCATTAGTAGATAGTGATTGCTCATACTCTCACGAAGATTTGGAAAGTTAGGAATGAAAAAAGAACTTTTAGAACAATGTAATAAAAGATGAAAGAGCTTAATTAATCTTGATAAAGGTGCTTTACAATCAAAATACCTTGACTGTTCTATCACTTTTTGTATTGGTTCATTTGCTGGTCTTAATCTCTAATTTCATAATTTTATTTAAGTGCTTGAGAAGTTTTTAAAAATAATGGACTATGTATCACTGAGAGATAATTAATCTGGTTACTTAAAAAGTCTGGTATCTTGATTTATTACTCTTGGCTGTTCTCAAACTATGATATTTGAGCTACACATAAAAGGCATCATTGTACCGACCACAATTTTTTAAGGGATAGTCATTAATCTTTCATAATTTGTTTAAAGATGAATTGTTGTTGTTTGACGAATAAAATTGAAAGTCCTAAGTCATGCATTTTATTTTTTTCTGTTGGCATTTGCAGAGTTCAAAAATTTGAACTTTCACTTTAGACTGTCTTAATATTAATAACGTAATAATTTTGATTCATTTTCAAATAAAAGTGTCTTAATTTTCATATTAATGAGTCTAAAAGATAAAAACTTTCCATAATTGCAATTTTCCCCTTAATATATCAAGGTTATATGATGCTAAATTGAGTTTTTAAGGAACTAAATATAATGCTATTGTATTCTAGAAAAAGGGAATCTATCAGTACCATTATGAAGGATGCTGTTTTTGATAGGGCACTAAAATCGGAATATAATTGAGCATTTTTGTCTCTTCCTATAATGACAATTTCTGAGTTTTATATTAATACTACAGTAAACTAAGTAAAAATAAAACCCTCAAGCATGTCAAGAAATTCTTCATGTATATTTGAAGCTTAAATATCCAAGAGGAATGATTTACTACATAAAATTAAAGTTCTTTTCTGATTTTTGAACTCTTTGCTCATTTATTCTAATTTAATCTTCAAGGGTGATGCTATCTTTAGAGATCCAGCGCCCTCAGGGTCTTCTCCATCTGTGTGAATCCTAAAGCTCTTAGTGATTCAGTTACAGCAATTAATTACTATAAATTCAAAATGTGGTATGCATAAATTTTCTAGGTGCCATGTGTTTTATGAAATTAAAGGCAACAGAGAAAAGCCTTGTCATTTGAATGAATCATTTAGATAGGGAAAACAATTTTTTTTTTAAGAAAGTTTCAATATCAAGCATTTGAAAAACATGCCTAGCTCTATCGAATTCAGCTAGTAACTTTAAACTATCCAGCTTTTGAAACATAACTGTTTATTCCAGCATGTCAGTCAATTTGCATTGCATGGTTGATTCATTTGCATTGAATAAACATTGTTAATAGAATTATTAAGTCTTGTTATGCAAATTAAATGTGCCTTATAAACCTTTTTTTATTTTCTAACAATGGTATCTACATTTTACTTATGGGAACTTAAATGGGCTGTTTTTCATTTAAACACTGAATAAAACAGAAAAACTAATCTAATATGAATGTTCGGATAATGACCAAGTTCATGTATATGCTGAAATTTCAAAGCTTGAAATTTTTGAAATTCATACTAAATGTTTGGTTTTTTTGTCTTTGGGTATGGTTGATTGCTGATCAAAGGATATGTGCACATAAATCGAAGCACTGGAATTCAACCTCTCTGACAATCTGATTGCTGAAAACTTTTGGTATTTATCCTTGAGAATAATTGTTTATCAAAACTAAGTATCAGATTCTTTCATAAAGTACATCTGTATGGTGATATTTGTCTGACTTTATCTACTTTCAACCTAAAAAATTTGTTAGAAAACCCATCTCTAGTTTCAAATGCTATTGACAAAAATATTAGATCTTTGACTCAATTTGTCCGACTTACCATGTTGAACATTTTCAGTTGAAGGGTAAAGTGTGAAGAGCTGTTTGTCTCTACATGTGTCTACTGCCTTTGTTTGGGACTTAAGAGCTTCATAAAGCTTCTTACAATTCCATACTTTGAGGGTTTGTGGCAGGGGAATGTTTAGGCTGAAAATTAATTTCTCATACTATTATGTTTTAATAATTTAAAATGCAATAATTTATATTATTTTCTTTACTGATATAAGATATGTTGTGTTAAAGTTGGGATAGTTTGTACTTATTGCATATATAAGAATTTTTTGAAGCATGTGTATTACTGAAATGTATTTGACTGTCTTATTCAATTGATTTCCCCAAGCTAATTACACTGATCTTCATTATTTTCTCATTTTATTAAAGAAAATGTACCATATGTTTCCTTGTATATGCCGAGAATTTTTGGAACTTTTTAAAGGTTCAAGTATGTATGGATCTGCTATCATGAAAATAGGAATGAGCCTATAATTTAGGAAAAACAAATTTTTTAAACGCCACACACAAGCTATTTTAATTCTTTGACCTTTGGAGTGTTTTGAATGGTACTTTTCATTCCTAACAAAGCAAAGTCTTCAATTTGGTGTCAGTTTTTGAATAATTCGCAAAATACATTTACTCATTAGGCTGTCTGAATGTACAATGTGATGCTAAATTTCTAAACTAAGCAAGTGATTAGTTCTCTACCAAAAATGAAAAAGGCAACACATTTAAGGAGGGATAGCCCGGATGTCTTAGTCACTTGACCATGGTTGAAGATTATGAAGTCTATCTTCAATATCTTTCGAATTGCTTCAGATGTAACATTAGTAGAAACAAACCAAATTTAATAAACTATCAGGCATTCCAGCTGTTGTCTATTCTGTTTATCAAGATATCTAACAAAAACAAAATATACTTTCAAATGTTAAAGAATGTTATAAAAAGGAATTCAATTGCATTAGCGCTTGGGGGGGAGATGCATTTTGTGACCTAAGTCGCACTGACATTTGCTTTTGTCACAGTGGTGCATCTATCGCCTGTTGCGTGAAAACTCCAAAACAGAAGAGAAAGCAAGCAGCAGTTAGTCAATTGGATCGTTTTTACTGAGGACTAATGTAATCAGGTCTGAAGTACTGTTTGCATCTTTTCTTGTAGTACTTGTTTTACGATTATACTGGTCCTCTTTTTTCAAAAAACGTTTCCTTAGTCTAACATTACCAAACAGTACGGATGCGCAAGGACAAAAACACCTATTAATGGCCTAACTTCTAGTCATAATAATTAAATGCATGAAACGTGTTCTTTTGTAATAGCATCTAATTGCAGTAAAACAAACTGCAAGTTATATCCCATTGTGGTCACTTTGATCCTGTGAAAAGTCTAGTTCAAAATTCCCTCTTTGCAATTCTAAATTTGATTGAGGATTCCACAAGTGAAAATATTAGTCAATTCATTATATGGATGAATTTTTAAAATTTGAGATATCTTTCAAATATTAAGTTTCATTTGTTGCAGATGTAGCTGGAGGGAAAGGTATTTAGTTATCAATTTAAAGAAAGAAATTATTTAATATGCGAGTTTTTCGTGTCATTTGATACATTTGGTATCAGGAAGATGTTCAGCTTCTTTACGTTTAAAAGTTGATGTTCCTTGATACATTGATATCTACAAAATGCTTTCAAAGTTTGCATAGCTAAAACTTAAAAGTTATTGCTTGGTCATGCCTTTTGTGACAAACAGAACTGTGAGATCCCCTATTGAGATATTTTAAAGTTGCTGTGAAGTCACAAACGTCTAGAATTTTATCAAAGCTTCCATCGTTTCAAACACCTCTTAAAAAATCTGAATGCCGAATTTGGCACTAAAAAGAAATATAAAATCATAACTTCCATGAAAAAAAAAATGATCTTGACACAAAATCACTGAAAAAATAATCTTGAACAAAATGTAATAAAATTTTGGCAAGAGAAGAAAAAGTATTTGCTTTCCGTTAAAGGGAAAGCAAAGTACTGTTATTTCGAATGTTTTTGACAGTATAAACAAGAATTTGTAGTCAAGGACCCTTAAATATCGTTCTCGTCACTTGACCGCGGTTCAGAATTACGAGGTCTGTTTTAGAATATAATGAGCGTATTAATGTTCAATGGATAAAGGCTTGATATAATAACAACAATGTCCTTTTAAAGTATAAAATTTTATCTTAAGCAATGTTATCAATTTTGTTTATTCCTTTCAAGAACGCAAAAGTCCTCCTGTGGCAGCATTTTTACCAATAAAGTGAACTTCACTGTGTGTGTGTGGATTTAAAAATCTTCAAATTTTCAATGATTCTTAACTTTATTAATGAGAAAATCAGTGTCAGGCAAATGTTTATGTAAATACGAATAATTTTTCAATACATAATTAGATATTAAAGGAAAAATCAAAGATAAGCAATTTTTACTAGACATTTAGAGCAATGCATAGAGTCTGAAGAGCCAAAGTCTGCTGATCCCTGGGTATGTAGGAGAATCCAAAAGCAGTTTAAAAGTTAAGATTCGGTGATTTTCCGGTAGAAACCACATGCACCAGAATAAGTAATCATTTTGTTTGCCAAAACGTTTCTAAATACTCCTCTTTAAATTCGTACAAATCACTAAATTTCTAATAAGTTTGCACGTCTGAACCAGATGTGTTGTACGCTTTTGAAGCAGGAATCACATCGATGGATTTTCTGATGAGGATTTAATTCAGGTCAGGAGAATCTCATTTAAGATGCAACTGATTTTCCTACTAAAGAATTTTTAACTTTATCTATCCTCAATTATCGACTATATACGGGGACTTCTTGAGGCCCTTGACCTCTGTACAAAAATTGGCCCCACTTGCGACCTTTTTATCAAATTTGGTGTATATACATGTTAAGTTAAATAAAAGCAATCCATAATAAAATTAGGTTTATTTCAAAGTTCGTTTTCTACATTTTAAAATCAATTGTTAATAGAACATCCTACGCTTTTTATTCCGTCTTTTTTTACACGAAGTTTTCGTTCCAACACGAATTTCAAAAATTCGTGCCCTTTGGTTAAGGACCATTTGAACGAATTTGACAGTTTATCATAACAAAGAAATCAATAATGGCGAAGGTGAAGTTAAACTAATTAGAGAGGGCTTGAAATTTGTTACAAATATGGAACAATATTTTCTTACTCATGATCCTGACATTTAACGTGCATTAAAATTTCAACATAATCCTAAGTTTTGTGTAGCAGGACATCAAGAATTATGACTTGTGAAACCAAAAAAAAAAAAAACGATCGCTAATAACAGACTCCGTAACAAGAAAGAAAAAAGTAACCGAGGCTCTTAACTAACAAAATTCTTTATTTAAATTAAAACTGACAGTTGTGTGCTAGACATATCTAACACATTTACTGATAGCATTTTTGATCCAGTTCGTAATAAACGAGCACGCTTGTTATCAAGCAGCGATGAGTAGTTAGTAGCTTAATTCCTAATTTCATTTTGAATTTTTATGTTGTATGTACTTAATATTAAGGTACACAGTGAAAATTTAATCTTTTAATTTTTTTTTATTAAAAATAAATTGTTTTTGTTTTATCCCCAGTCACAGCATGATTCCAACCTGATCGAGCCAAGCACCACTGTAATCTGGCTCGACCGTGTGCAGCCGTAAGTAGCAGGTAGCGTAGCGGTCAGTACAAGCGTAAATTTCAATCATCCGTCTGTGGATGGTCATGGTGAACACTCGTGTGGGGGTTGCACGTCTGATGGTTGATAACGATGAATCAGGCGCTGTGACACCTGGTCTGACAATCTGTCCTCCCGATCGGCTGTGGCCCTAAGCCGACTGCTACCATCATGATGTTGAAATTTGCCTTTGGCCACCCATTTTTGCCAAGGTTTTCTACTGGCCGCATCGCTTCGACTCGTATGACGAGCGATTCTCCGATTTGTCCAACCTCTGCCTCTTTCAATCCAATGATACGATCTCTTTCAAACTCTTGACAGTTGCTCGTAATGAGCTCGAATCCAGCGGCGAGGCATTTTTTCAGTCGTTAAATCGTAATGCAACAGAAATTTTGACCATCAGATTGAGAATCGCTTTTATAGACACCTGCGGCTTACATAGTTCCGATGCGCTGTAGCTTCCACTATTCATTCATTGGACCTCAAATTTTACTCATTTGCATGTTTAGTACAAATGTCTTTGTATACGAAATTTCATTACAATCGGGCAACTAATTGGTGCGTCGGGTTTTTTTTTTTTCCTGTTATAGGGTGTATGTTGCGAATTAGAGGAATAGATTGTTGGTATAAAGCTTCCTACTTTAAATTTCTGGCTGTGGTGCCTTCAAGGAAAGGTACTCTAGCGCTGCTTTGTGTTGCACGCTTGTGAACATTACAATATTCCTTTGTAAAAAATAAAAACAATCTCTTCTGGTTTTTATATAATTCATTAAATATTTAAAGCTTTCGACAAATCTATTATTCCGGACAAATAAATTTGCTTTGTCAATATGATTCAAAATTTCCTTCCAAAGGATAGTTTTTTTAAAAAAAGTTTCATTCATTTTTTATAAGTGTTTTGCAGAAAGTTGAGTATCCACTGCCTGTAATTCGTTAATTAAACAATCAAGACTCATGACTATTTCTGTATATCTGGAGCATAACGATTTAATTTCATCTAAGCATGCCGACCAACTTTTTTATAGGTTTTTCAATACATTATTTCAGAATAATTGCGATAAAAAATGTAAATGTATATCTCAACGTATGGGTTAGTGAGAAAAAAAATTGCAGATTTTAGACAAAATCGAAGTAAATTGTTACATTACATTCTACTGCATGAAAGCATGTTCAAAAAATGTCCTGCTCTTGGAACGTACATAGCGTATTTCTTCATTTCTTGAAGTCGGCTTGCATTCCTGTATATTTTCGATGCATTGTCGTATGACTTCTACAATCACTGAGAGGAGTGTTATTTTCTAAAAATGAAACCACAACATAAGTTAAATACTCTGTAGTATGTCCATTAATATTAATAAGCTGTAAAAATCCCTCAATTGGTGCACTATTTTGGATATATCGTGACTCGTATCCTGTAGAATCAACGGAAACATTCTATATTTCAGAGACAATTTCCAAAACTTTTTCACGCCATGACTTCTACGAATTCCTTAAAAGTTGCAGCAAATAAGGATTACCTATTTCAAGAATTGCCGTACTTTTTGTTATATTTCATCTTAAAATGAATCAAACTTGCTTAGAATTTCCAGAATGCCTAAATAAAATTTCCGTTATTCACTGAACCTACATGGTTTCATTTTCCCCTCTGAAAGGCATTCCTCTTGATGCTAAGAACTTTATAACAGCCACTATTATCTTTAGAATTTTTCCTGTAATGACATTTATCATTGAATTGTGCAATAAGTTGGCTCTCTATACGTCTAGATAACTATAATCGACTTGTGGTTACTTTCTGTTTCGGGTGTGTTTTCATGTTGTGAAATAGCCGTACTTGCTTGCTTCCAGTCATTGAATTGGTAGATGTAAACAATACAGATGTTTACATATGAAACAGTATACACCCAAATCTTTTTTTTTTCTACGGTAGATACGTTACTTGGAAAAACCGTGCAAAAAAAAAATTCGTATAAAAAAAATATTAGCTACATGTTCCACAATTTTAAAAAATCGTGTCTGATGAAAATCTCTAAATATTTTCCCATAAAACAGTGCTAAAAATCCATGTTACATATTTTATAAAACAAGAATTCATGTTTATTACAAAACAAAATATTAAAATTAGTGTACAGCGAAAATTCAGGCTATAAGTACATACAGCATATAAAAATTCAAATTAGGAATGAATTACTAACTAACATTTATTCATCGCTACTTGATAACAAGTGTGCACATTTATTACGAACTGGATCAAATGTGCTATCTTCAGTAGATGTGTAAAATATATCTAGCATAACTGTCGGTTTTGATTCAAATGAACAATTTCGTTCGTTATTTATCGGCTTCGGTTTTTTTTTCCCTATTAATTACAAAGTCTGCTATTAGCGACTGTTTTTTCGGTTTCTCAAATTGCTTATATTATTCCTTATATCCTGCTACACAAAACTTACTTTTATTTTGAAATTTTAAAGCACGCTCTATGTCAGGATCATGAGTATAAAAATGTTCTATAATCGTAAGCAAATTTGAAGCCCTCACGGATTAAATCAGCTGTAAGTAGCTGAATTCGACTTCATCATTATTAACTTTTTTACTATCATAAACTGTCAAATCGTCATCATCCAATGGCATCCCAAATTTTTTGAGGATTCGTGCTAGAACAAAAAAAAAAGGAGTTGTGGGTACTTTTTTTTCTGGGGGACATATCAGCCATCCTCGATCTACAACCTCACCAGAACGTTACTCTTCAACGACATCGCAGAAAGGCATCTTGTTTTAACTTATTTCGCTCTCTGCATATACGTGCTGATTTTTTAAAACGTTAGATTGAACAAACTGGCGAACCTTTCTCAAACCAATACGTCTGTCAATTTTTGTCGATAAATGAAGAACCCAGCCCTGAATCTGTATTTTCAATAAAAATATTTGAAACGTCTATAAACCTCATCAGTTATTGTACTTATTTTAATACAGGAAGGAAGAGTAATTTTACTCTTCCCTTTTGAACATTCAAATGGTTGGTTTTTCCTTATCCTTCAATTTGGATAGACTGACAGGAAGAATTTGTATTAATGAAAAATGAGGCGAGTTTCGGTAATTTCTGAATAGATTCCTGCGCTTTTCCTTCGATTTTTTGCGTTTCGCAGCACCACTTTTGAAAGTGGAACTTTGGTTTAAAACAAATACCAACAGCTTTTTCCTTATCTAAAAATTTTAAGGTAACAGTATGTTGCGCATACGCGTTGTCAAATACTCGTGCAAACGGTAATCCGATAAGAAATAAATGTACGAGACACACAATCTCACAAACCGATAGCCACTTTTTGATTAAATGTGTGGACCATCATTAGACAAACGACGACATGCCATAATGCAGTCTTGCTACTGTTACCATTTGGCTTATGATTCGAAATTCCCAGTTTTTCGGAGAATATGTCCGAGAATAGCATTTGACGATAAAAATTTTGATCATGATCTTATTGAGGCCGGGGCCCATGCCATAAGACATCCATCACTATAAATAAAGCTGGATACATGAAATGCCGAATACTACCATATGTTCCGAATCTTCGCCGTTTTATGTGCCGGAAATTTCGTCATTCACAAAACTTCACGCAGCAGGCAACAAATGGGATCTAGATAGGCATCTTTCCACGGATTGCAGTCTGGAGCGGAAGCATTACTTACAGTCGTACTATTACGATAATTATTTTGATTTGAAGTTATGCCCCAAATGGAAAATAGAAAAGCTGATTTAAGAAATTAAAAGGCAGTCATATTTTTTTTATGTAGAAACACAAAAACGTACGCCCAGGCATCTAAATCTTCAACAGTTTCCACTGCCACCCAAATGGATCTAAATATCATTAAAATAAACATGTCTTTGAAAAATGTCTGAAACCTTCCTACCTTTAACTTCTACAAATTCCACAGACTCATGTCTTCCATTGCGACAGACCTAATTACCAGTGGTGTAACGTACACCCCCACATCGCGGGGGGGCCTAATATTATCAGTTACGCCACTACTTATGTGCCCCACCACACGTCAACTTTTTGAGTATGTAAAGATATTAACAGCAATGAATGTGGGTGAGTGAATATTAACGTCGCACTGTTCAGCTACACGAGGGCTTTTGGTGACAGACCACGCAAATTTGAACCATGGTCAAGTGACGTGGACGACACCTGAGCTGGCGCCCACAAATAACTTCCACACCAACGGGAGGGCGTCTGAGCTTCGATATATTTAACGTGCCTAGGCCCCCTCTGCACGACAGGTCTTCAGCTCCTAGGTCATTGGTCAGCATCAATAACATGCATGTGCAATTCAAGTCTTTCTTAACTAAACTAAACTCAGAGGTACAACAGACCATGAAGTCCAAGGCCTACTTTGCCCATCTCAATATACGTAACCTTGGTCACCGAGGTGCATGAGCAGAGTTAAACCCCCAGTGTTTAGTTCCCTGGCAAGCTTGGTACTCATTTATCGACCTACTGAAGGGATGAAAAGCTGAGTCGACCGTGCCCAGCCCGGGATTTGAACCCCGGACATATGGCGTGTAAGCGCGAAACGCAACCATTCGGCCACTGGGCTTTAAACCTTTCTAGTTATCCACTTATTCATTTTTTAACTCCAGTGTATATTCATGTTTTACTGAAATCTTTACTGCCATCCCTGTAATGAGAAATTCTACATACTGAAAAGGAAAAGTATTCTTTAAAAAAAACTGACAATTTTCCAATTCATAATGGCCAATAGATTTTTAAAAAAATAATAAATATGATTGCAAGACTTCTATTTAATCGGTATACAAAATGCTTTTTTTTTCTTTGCAACTCTATGACAAAGAAGTTACTATGATTTTCTACTTTATTCTGCTGGTATGAAAAGATCACATTTCCCTAAAAGCTGTTTAAGAATTATTGATGCGATAGATCTTGCAATTTATAACGGCACGAGCTTATACCTCTCTTCTACACTACGTCAACAGTCTTTTGAAGCCCAGTTTTATTTAAAACAACCAATTCTTCCGAAAGACTGAGTGAATAATTTTAAATAACAGGATCTGAATTCAAAATATTTTTAATTTAACTGAACTAGAGTTCAGTTCATATAGTACTCCAACCAGTATACTATGGCTTTGCTATTATATTGAGATCAGTATATTTTATCATACTACTCAACACATTTTTTCTTCTATATCATAATGCTAAATGAGCTTGCACATTTTCTATCTTGGTTTAGTTAAGGCTTTCGTGCACATGGCAAACAGCCATAATAGAATCAGGACCAAAGGTTCAACTCTGACAACAACCTCAGTATTAGGCAGAAATCAGCCAGGACCCACATAAGTATACCATAACGAAACTTTCAGTTTTAAGGAACATAACTGCTTTTATAGTGACCACAGACGACGTGTAGCATAAGGTTGAACGTGTCACGTGTTCGAGCCTTGTACCACTGAAGACCAGCTGTATTGATGGGCTGATGCACGTTAAATCTGTTGAGACTCAAAAGTCTTCCTGTTGACGTGGTGCAGAAGTTCGGAGGAGGTACCAACTCAAGTGTTGCCCTCGTTATACTTGATTCCAAATTACAAGATCCATCGCCAATAGCTTATATGTTGATTTATAGTGTGACGTTAAAAGAGCGTTTTGTAGATAATACAATGCACAGTCACATGAATTTCAAAGAACCTTTTCTGATGTTAAATCTTAGGATTACGGTAACTTAATTTCATACCTATACATACAAACCAAAGATTTTGATAAATAATTGCAACTTTCAAATTTCAATTATTTTATTAAAAAATAAGCTTTCTTTCAAAGCAAAATGTGTTTAAGGCAGTCATTAAAAAAAGGGCAATGCAGAACAAACAGTACATGAAGTTAAAGTAGTATACTAGCAATTTACATGAGCATTATTTACGTGACCCTTGCTGACTTTTCACTTATGGCAAAACAGACACAACATACATTGCTAGCAAATACAGATAACAAATTCTTTAAAAAATATGGCTTTGATAAGCTATTTACAAGCATGGATTAATTACATCTTTGAAATGGCTATAAATATACAATGTGAATGAACAGGGTTTTTTTTATCAGCACCGAAATTTATTTTTTCAGGTTTATACTTTTATCAAGTTTTTATTTTGACTCACTGAGTCACAAGGCTTACATGGAAAAATTTATTGCTTGTTATCCAACAAATTTTACAAACTAAAAATAAATGCTTGCACGGATTTATCAACAAAATAACTTTTTACATACAAGTTTGCAAGAATAAACAGAATAGAAAGATGCGTTTAATCACAGCATTAATGTTGTACAATGAATCGCACAGTTTAAATTGCATAGTAGAAAATCACAGTATTAATGTTGTACATAAAATTGATATATTTGAAACATCCTTCATGTAATTTTTAATCAATGTCTTTCTTTTAATATGCACAAAATTCAACAATTAAGACATTTCAGTATTAAATATCACTTAACAATTAATACAGACATCAGACAAAAGGAAAATATAAGTTTAATTTCAACGTGAATGGCCGATTTTCAGGAATAAGAATAATGTACAGTTTTGTTTCATTACAACATTGAGTAAAGAAAAAATGAGTATTTTCTTTTTCACAGAAAATGAGTATTTTCTCATTCACAGAAAATGAGTATTTTCTTATTCACACACACACACACACAAAACTTCATAAATTGTTTTCCTTAAAAGATTAAATTTAAGATCTATTTAGTATATTTTACAAGCAGACATTTGGAACCAAAATTTTCTTACAAATTACATTACAAAATTAATATAGACACATACCCTATAGTCTTATAAATCAATTTATTATATTTATTCAATTGTCTTTAATATAAATAACATGTCACTAGATTAATATGCTCAGATGATTTGATTAGGATAGAATATATTCTTTGATTCAGTGAAATTTCCAAAAATACATTTACGAAGAGTTGCTCTATATGTCTTATTTTCAGATTCCTGAAACTTAAAAGGACAATTTCATCAATGCATGAAATACAAATGATTAATTAAGGAAAATCCAAAAATAGTGGTATTCCAGTTTGTAACAATTTTCTTTCACTTAAAATGATTCTTTAGCATAATTGTTTCACATTTAAGTACATTCTAAAATCTGAAAAAACAACATGTTTCAGAGGAAAGGCACACTTTGCTCAAATAGGAATAAAACCCAGTAAAAATATATATTGAAATCTTTATTTTTCTATCAAATAGTGTGAAAATAAAAACTCTACCACCAAATATTAAACTTTAACCCCCCCCCCCCCCATAAGATTACTGCTTTTATGACAGTATCGTTCCACTAAACCTGTCTAGAATGTTTAATGAATTTTAATTTTTAAAACATTTCTAACAATATGCATAGTTTTCTAAGAAAATATTTCCACCTTATAAAAAATATATCTAATCTACTTCTATATGCAGCTATTCATAAAAATAATCAATAAATATTTAATGAAATGCATCATTGCGATTACCATGTTCTATGTTTTTTAATCAAAATTGACATTTACACATCATACCTAAACTATATTCTACAAAACTAGACCTCCTAGATTTACATGTGTTTTAAATATAAAAAATATTTTTACTCTTGCTTAATAAAAAAGACAAACCCCTGAGAAAAGGCCATTCACTTATTCATAAAAACATTGAAGTTTTCATTTTGACCATATAAATATATTTAACAAATGGCAACTGACAATTACACGAATATCAAACAAAACAAAAGCCTCATAAAATGTTAAAATAAGCATACCTTCTTGACAGTGAGACAGGTACTATATATGCTAATGCAATAAAAATGACTAAATCAAAATATATATCAGGAGGTCAAAAATAATTCACCATACACCGGATAAGTCAGCACAATACAGTTTTGAACTGGGAGTGTTTATTCAACAGTCAAAATATATATATAACTCTTATGTAATTCATTACGCATATACAATTCATTTTCATTATTTATGAAAAATAAAAGCAAAATGAAAAAATCTACTTATACATTCTTACAACATAAAACATAACATTTAAATAATTTTTAGACTAAACCATATAAAATGTTTTGCAGAATCTTCAAATTACATACACATAAAACAAATTAATAGGTTTCACACCTATGAAAGAAGTAACACAATTTATGGCGCCAGCACCACCAATATAGATAATTAATCCATTCTCTATGAGTAATTCAATAAATAAAAACTTGAGCATTTCATAAACTTGTACAAAAAGATGACAAACAAATGCAACTTGGGAAGAGTATTGACAAGATTAGCTTTTTTAAGCTTTTTAGAATTTTATTCAATAAAAACAATAGTAAGAGAAAATTTCTCTGAGTTTGTCACTTTTATTTCCATTTTGAATTATTCAAATATGGTTAATACATAAAATCTCTGAACTTTTAATGGTAATAAAATCATAGATCAAAGATGTATAAAATAAATATTAATAGATTCCTGACAAATTTACCGAGATCAAAGTATTCTTATACGATGTTTTATTTTTTTGAGTGAACAAAAATAATTTTTCCTCATTTTTGTTTCATTCAACTGAAATCAATTTCCTTCTTATATTTCAAATGCCACACAGAACCATAAAATATTAAAAGTTTTGCATTGAAAAATTTAATTACATCAAGAATTATTGATTTTGATAACTAAAAAGAAAAATTAACACAGTTACTAATAAAATTACCTTCATAACCTAATTTTAATATCTGGAGCACATATCTTTTAAGATCAATCCTTTAAAAACTTTAGTTCGAATACCACTAAAAAAATACATATGTTCCATGTAGTTCTTATTTAAACAAATACATTTATAATTATTTACAGTATGATAATTTTATTCACATATTTCCAAATTAAAACTATCAAGGCGCAGGTGTGAAACCTTTACACATTATCAAAGATATATATATATCTCAGTTTTAAACATAATTGCGCAATAAACACTTCGAAGATGGGAAGAATTGAACAAATCGTTCAAAAACAAAACTTCTGGTTAATTTTCATAACTTTTATAAAAATATTGAAACTGTAACTTCTGCAAAACATTAAGTGCAAAATAAGAATTCGTAAAAAAAATGACAACATAACTTCCATTATTAAAAAAAAAAATATTTTAGATTTTCAGCTTAGAATTACGAAAACTCATGAAGATAAAAAAAAAAATCACAACAGATTTTCAAAAGATTGTATGTCAATATCATTGGCAGTGGGTTCCCTTTTATTATATGGACATTTTATTGAGACAATCTGATGATCTATAAGAAATTCAGTATGTATAAAATTTCTAAAATTCTAATTCTTTTTACAATCAAAATTTAAGGCAACATTATGGATCTAAGGATTTAAGGCAACTACGGATGTATGATCCATAAACTTACAGATAAATCTGAACTGGAAGTTCATAATAAACTGCTCTTTTCATAAAAGGTGAGGAAGGGAAGTCAGATTTACTATGAACTTCCTATATTATGCAAGAAAACATTATATTAATTATAACTGATGTGTATATATATAAAAAAATTCAGCTTCTTATTCATTTGTCTGATTCATTTTAAATCCTTTAATACACTTATAACTTGAATAATTATGCAAAAATCAATGTCATAAGTACAATATCTCACACACAGTACTTGGTATTTATTTCCCAATGAACTAATCTTACACTCATGAGTTATTTAAACGGAACTTGGTAAATATTATGAAATTATCTTTACGCATACATGCCTAAAAATACTTCACATCTTCAAAACTTTTAAATATATTCCACTATCATTAAAAGAATTTTTCTACATTCAATAAATTTTTAACGCAATCCCACAGTTAACAAATATTAAGTTAAGTGAATTATTTACTGATGGAAAACAAACATAGCAAAGTAATACAAAATAGATACAGGTAATTTTGTTCTAACAACTAGCTACAAATTTAAGGATAATCAATTTTTTAATAAAAAATCCAGTAAATATTAACTGAATGTCTATAAACTGAAAGAAATGAGATATATAACCAAACTGGCTATGTTTCATGCCCTGTATAACATTATCTCATAGTTCTACTTAATTTCACATTGCAAATTTTTCTTCATATAAAAAAAATCTTAACTTCACAAGTACATTTAATATATAATGCTCAAAAAACATTTCCGTGAATGACGATATAAATAAATTGCATGTGTTTAAAAAACACTTGCTTTTGATTTTTAATCATTATGAAATTTTATAATCATAATCATTTATAATGTTTTCAAACAAATTACTCCCTTTCTCATGAAAGTGAAGAGAGTAAAATATATTTAATAAGGCACTATTTTCTCTTTGTCTTTATCCTTACATTTCCTGAACACCTACGGCTTGGTGGCTTAGAGATATATAGTGTTCCCACCTCGTAAGCCTAAGGTTGCGGGTTTGATCCCAGCTGGAGTCTTGATTTTCTGGGTGCAAAAATCATAGGCACACACATGATTATGTGGCATGTAAAACATCCCTTGAAATGAATTTGGCTCTGGTACTCTCGGCAAAATTAAATCACTGCAATATATAGCATCCAACAAGAACGTGTCAGAATTTGGTAGCAGGAGCCACCACTGGATGGTGCCATCAATGAAATGACCTTCACACTTAAGGACTCCCTGTGTCTGGAAAGGCTTAGCTGCCTAAATGCAGCCAGCCCATTTGAGAAAACTTCAAAACTTGAACATCTGATTCAGTAATTTTTTTAAGGATTTTTCATTTCACTTAAAGATTCCAAAATGTATGTACTGACTTATTTGCTTCCTTTTTAATTAAAAGATGCAAAGTTTCATAATGATGATGTAAGTTGGACATAAAAATGTAACTATAAAAGTACATTTTAGAATGTGGAAGTTTTTTGTGCTTTTTTTAACGATTTTATTTCTATTAACTTTGAATTATTACTAGTTTTAAAAAAAATATGAGCAAAACTAAAAAAAGTAACAAGTAGATAACCAAAATGCAATAGTTCAAAAGTAAATACACCCAACTAGGGATTGCAATATCGGACCAAAAGTTCAATACCGGTATTCGGTATTTTTTGGATCTTAATACAGCAGTGTTTCTCAAACTTTCAATACTGGCGCCCCCCTTTTCAATCACAATTTTTATCGCACCCCCCTTATATATTAATAAATTACTGAATGCAATAATAATGTCCTTTGGCGCTAAAGTTACAATACACAATCTTAATTATAAACCGTACAAATTAATAACATAAGTATTAAATTTTGTATGTTACTTTTAAGCAAAAAAAAAAAATTAAGTAATAGGATAATTATTATGTTATTTTTCCTTTCTC
>BMAV01021686.1:699241-710688 GCA_019973955.1 Trichonephila inaurata madagascariensis
TGAAACAGATTGAGAAATAATATTTAATTAAAGATTTATTTCCTTCAAGATCCATTTCTAAAAGTACAAATGTCAAAAAATAGCCTAATCTACTTTGCTCTTTATCATATCCATTACATCTGGCATTCTCGCGAACGTTCACGTGAGTCTAGGCAACCTAACAGACGTCTGCACAAAACATGTAAAAATGCTGTACTTCGTACAATTCTAGTCAGTCTTGGCCGAATCGATTAGCTACCGAATCTCTCTTGAATGTACATTTCATAATTCACGCGTTAATTATAATTCACGGTATTAAGTATTTACGGCAGTGAATTAAAACAAAATCATAGATATAGTTTTAAATCACATCGAGAATTCGACGATAATAAAGCATCAACAAGTACACAGACGAGGGCAAATTGATAGCAAGTTACGAATGGGTTAGGGATCCATTTCAAAATACTTCAGAAGGGCTCTCAACTACCGAAAAAGAAATCTTCATAGATTTCACATCCAGTGACGAAATTAAAGGGCAATTTTGTAATAAATCACTCTTTGAATTCTGGATAGAGGTGGATGCTGAATTTTCTGCACTGAAAACAAAAGCATTTCGTATACTATTACCATTTTTAACAGCATACCTTTGTGAATCCGGATTTTCTGCGATGGCTACTTTGAAGACAAAATATAGATCTGAGCTAAATATCAAAAAATAACTCTGAGTGTCAATTTCTAATTTTTAGCCTTCCTTTGAAAAACTTTGCTCTGCAAGACAAGCCCATGGAAGTCACTGATAATTATTAAACTTGTTCTTATACTGGTTGAAGTACCCATTCTTAACACGAGTTTATTTTTTTAAAAAATGATAATATATTATTCTTGATATAATAGCTTAATTGTAAGGAGAGTAAAACCAAGTGCATGACAATGTATACAAAAATGTAAAATGATTTATTGAAATGAATACTCATATTAGAAACGGTTTTGAATGAACTGTAATTTTAAGCCTCGCAGAATTAGCATTTAGAATAAATGTTAAGTAATAAAAAAAGAATATAAAATTCTAATGAATAACAGTTGTGTTATTTTTTTAATATTTAAAGCGAGAAAGCTCGGGATCAGGTGTGCACTCGATACTAACGTTAATGGTCGCGGGGAGTGATGCACCCCAATTCTTTTTCTTTATAATTATTTTTAATATACAAGATAAAAATCACAATTTCAGTGATTAATTTAACTAAGAGAAAATATACTTACCTATTTCACGGATTTTTCTATTTGTCTTTCATAATTTGAGAAAATATCCAATAAAACTGAACTAAATTGTTCCAAATGTGCGTGACCTTAATAAAGGACACAAATCACAGACACTTTTTGCTAACATTACAGGAAAGCTATTTGCAAGCAAAACTGTCACCTTTTGTTCACGTTTTTGTAATTTTAATATCCTTTGATGATCGACAAATATCCTGTTGAACTTTTTCTTGCTTGTGTCTTTTTGACAGGGTGAAGTGCATTTTGCGGTACAGTTATGGCTTCATATTTTCTTGATAAAGTTCTTAATGTAGCTATTGAAAATTTTCCTTTCGTTTCATGTTTATTGCTTTTCTCAAATTTACTTTCGCTATCATGATTAATATGCATTATTTCAGCAAGTGTTTCCCTTGTTTGATCAGCTTCAATTTCCTTTCAGAGAGATCACAGATGCCCAATTCTTTTTTTAGATACTGCTCATTTACATTTATAAACCATAATCAGTCATACAACATCACAATTAAAACCGCTAAGTTATTCATAGGGGAAAATGCAGCATGTTGAAGAAAATATTTTTGAAAAATAGTGGTCGTGCCAGGAACTCGGTCTAATCTAATACCTTAAGATTTAAAAAAACGTTTGCCACTCCCAAAAAAGGAGATATGTTATCAGTTCATTTTAGCTCCCATTAAGACTGTCATATTAGAGGATTCTCTGTCAAGGTCATTGGTAACAAATAAACAGTTTTCCCAGAATTAACGTTTTTTGTATTATATGTTTCATTATACTCATAAAAATAAATCTTGGCCTATTAATGCTTCAAAGTGCTCAATATGCTTATCCATGTATCAAAAAACTCTTTCACATTGTGAAAAAAAAGCGCAACAGAATTATATAATTTACAACTTCCCTAAAAGAAAGGGATGCAGGTAACCATACCAGTAAGTTCGAAAGCCAGCAAATGTAATATTTTAAGTTAATAGAAACGTAATAAAAAAAATTTCTCATCGCAGGATTACAGCAAAGCAAACAAAATATCTTTTTTTTATTTAGTTATTGGATCAAAGATAGCTAATGAGCGTTCAAAGTAGAATCTTTTATTTTTGATGACCTTTTTTCACCAGATGATATATATAAATCATATCAATGTAAATCTGTATTTTTTTTATTATATCAGAAAGTATTTTGTTTTTTTTCATTCCAGTAAATTAATTTTTTTTAACTTTTTATTTTCGATATGCTCGCGCCCCCCTTGAAGGGTTATCGCGCCCCCCCAGGGGGGCGCGCCCAACAGTTTGAGAAACACTGACCTACAGTAAAAATTTTATCCATGAGAAGTAAGCAGTTTCTGAGAAAAAGATACATAAACTTATGCAATTTAACATGGGGAATGGGCATTTAAATGGGGCCCAACCAAAATGGAACATATCCCACTTTTTACAATAAAATTTGTATAATTTCTGAAAGGTTTTTTTAGTTTTTTTTAGGAACATACCTACTATGTAAAAAAAGTACATACAGTAGTGGTAAAAGCTCCTGAACACTCATTCTTTGTCTTATCTTAGAGTTTGATGTAATTTTTCTTCATGAAATTATCATACTATTTTGAATGTTGCGATCGAATCTAATGCACTTTTTAATGCTGATTTCAAATCTGTTACTAGTTTTTTAATCATGCAAGCATTTTTTACCGTAGAGTTGCCTGAACACAAGAATGTAATAGTATGCACAAAATAACACAATATAGAAAAACATATGCATTAGAATAACAAAACTTTACAAACACTGTACATTTAACATGGTTTTTGAAAATTAAAAGAATGCTGCATGTTTGAACATCAATATTTTATGAGCCAGTCATTTGCTTTGATTATGACTCTACATCTTTTGAGCAAGGAATGTAACAATTTCACAAATAGTTCTTTTGGGTTAGTGATTGAGTGAATATTAACATCACACTGTTCCGCCATGGACCACGTAATTTTGAACCATGGTCAAGTGATGTGGACGACACCTGAGCTGCGGGGGGTCGCGCGGGTAACTACCACACCACACCAACGGGAGAACGTTTCAGCTCTCGACAGATTTAGCATGCATCGCTGCCCTACACGGCGGGTCTTTAATGGTACTGGAACAGTGTTTTCGGGACAACATGGTTGAAAGAAAATGTTAAAACTTTAATTAGCCATTTGTTTGAAGATTTTTTCTTCCAAACATCATAACCAATGTTATGCCATAGGTTCTCTATCGCAGCATTTCTTAACTCTTTAATCACCACAGACTGGTTAACATTTGAAAATTTTATCACAGCCTGCTAAGGAAGAGGAGGAGATTGTTTTGATTTAATAATTTTACTTAAACATGCTTTCAAAACAAAAACAGTTACACCAAAAAATGAATATAAAGTGATTTAACATTTGAACTCACTAGAACACTAAATCAATGAGAACCTTGAACTTGTTTCTTTCGCAACGAGAAGGTTCCATCTGGTGGTAATAGGAGACAAGAGAGACACCCAAGTAAGTAAATAAGTGAATATTAATGTCGCAATGTTCAACTACAGGAGGTTTTTTGGCAACAGACCTCGTAATTTTGAACCATGGTCAAGTGGCGAGAACGACATCTGAGCTGGTATCCCCTCTCCTAACTACCACACCAACAGATTTAACGTGCATCGCTCCCCTACACAGCGGGTCTTCAGCAGCACTACGCTCGAACTCATGACATGCCTGCCATGAGTTTGTTACCTTGGCCACACAATGACACCCAAAGTGTGTGGCTTAAGTTCTTTATTCCATTTTGTTTTGGTTGTTGTCACTGCAGAAAACCCCACGAAACAGATAAGTTGGCAGAAATGCAAATGGGATTTAAGCACTTTGATGGAAATCTCAGGACATTCAGCCATGACTTTTAACTGAGAACAAATAGATTTGAAATCAGCATGAAAAATTCCATTAGAATCAATAACACTAGTTAAGACAGGGTGATAACTACTACGGGAAAAATTCAGTTAAAACTCAAAAATTAGGTAAAAAAATTAGCGTGTTCAGGACTTTTTGTCACCAATGTATATATCAGCAACTTTCCTTTTTTAATGAAATTTTAAACAAGGAGGTTACATAAAAAATATTTCAACCAATTCTGTGTTACTAATTTTATAAAGTCCTACTTACAACTGAAGTTTGTGACATTTTTTAACAGGAAAAGCATTCCTTTTCATTAAAAGTACAGTTTTCTGAAAATCAAATAAAAATTTATATTTGTATGAATAATGAGTAAAAATTAGTTTAAAATATTTGCACATTAGTATGTTTAGCATATATTTATAATATTTTAACATTTACTTCAAATCCTTTAGAAAACAGTTAAGGCAATGGACAGTATTTTTTAATTATTGCACATGTTAATTTCGTTGTTATTTATTAGTTTACACTAAGGTAAACATAAGCATTTACAGTGAAGGGTATGTACAAATATGATTTATAAGGCATGTTTGAATGCATAGTTAATAGTTTTTCCTAAGCTACTAATGATTAAAAATAATGCATTCTTAGCTTTTGATTTTTTTTACTGTTTATTGCTTGAAGAAAATTGGTATAAAAGTCAAGGACAAGAAAGGAGACAATCTTATATAAAAGTACAATACCTGATTACAAGGCTTGAAAAATAAGACCTATTAGTCTTTTTTTTTTTTTTTTGACTATAAAAACACGAAAAAAATAATTAAACCGTTTTATAAAGGCACTCAGGTTGCAGATTCACAACAAAAGGCACCTTTCCAAGGCCATTTAGAATGAACACTGAATATTCCATTTTCTTTTATTTTAGTCATAAAAGTTAATCACCTGAAAGAGAAATTAAACATACTTTAAGGCTGCATTGCGTTAAGCAATAAACTTTTCCTTATCATTTTATCCAATTGTAACAATGAAAAAAATATATGAAAGCATTTATCATTAGTTGAAAAGTTATTTTGCAATGTTTTGCTACCAACAATTTACAACCAGAACAGTTATGGGAAGACCAATTATAAGTCAATAAAATGTCCATATATAAATAAATGGTATTCTACATCATATGGAGAAATTTTTCCTCCAAACACAAATGCGTAAGGCATTTTCTAGATTGTCTTATAAAGCACAGAAGGAAGGGAGATTTCACAAAAATTTATCACATACAAATGAATTCAAATATCTTGAGTTATAGTACTAAATTACAGACAACTTAAGATTTGATAGAAAATTACATATATATATATAAATGTTTTTATTTTAGATCATATTATTAGGCACTAATTATTGCAGGATGGGTGCAAGATATTTCCGTAACATGTTAGACTATATATTATAATGTACATTTCTGAATTTCGTAGCTGACATGGTATAGATAACAATTGCATCCTTTGATAAAATATTGCTTTAATCCTAAAACCACAAAACACAGCTACAAATATTTTAGTCATTTTGTATAGAAAATTTACATAAATGACATAAATGGACTGAACTCTGAGGGTTGTCCAACCACATTTGCCCCATCATGTGAACTTACAGCTACAACATTTACCCTATTCTGATCAGTCATCATAGCAGGAACAGCAGAAGGCGGTGTTGGTCCAACATGAGGATGAGCATGAGGATGTTGATGAGTGTGTTGGTGGTGGTGGTGGTGATGATGATGTGGTTGATGATGTCTCTGTTCCATAAATGCTACCTGATAATTATGGGCTGCAGCTGCTCCAAGCTGTTGCAATGCCACAGCAGCATGACTGTGAAGAGTTTCTTGATGAGAAGATTCATAACTATATACGACTGGAGCTGGAGGTGGATTGTTAGTTCCAATTGCTGAAACAGCTGTTTGTAATTCAATATGTTGTTGAGGTGGAAGTTGATTTTCTGCATCTGTTGGTGTACCTTTGTTATTTGGAGGAGAATAAACATTAACATCATAACCTTGCCTTCTCTGTTTTCTTGGTCTATAAGGACCTTTAGCAGTAGCATTTTCCCCATGGTGTTTTCTAAAATGTTCCTTTAATTTATCCCTTCTTGAACTGCAATAATCACAATGTTCACATTTAAAAGGCTTCTCATTTAAATGAATTCTCTCATGTCTAACTAGATGACTTTTTTCTATGAAGGCTCTCCCACAAATAGAACAAATGTGAGACCGTACAGCTGTATGAGTTCGATGGTGTGATCCCAACTGACTTTTTTTAGGAGTGCTATATTTACAGTTAGGAAAATGGCAACGAAAAACATCACCAGTATGTATACGCTTATGAGAAAATAAATGTGATTGATATTTTGTACTGAAACCACAAGTGTCACATAAAAAGGGACGATCTTCCCTGTGTGATGCAAGATGTTGATCCAAGCTGGCTTTGATAGCAAAACGACGTTCACAATGTTCACATTGGTATGGCTTCTCACCAGTATGGCAACGCATATGACAATCAAGATTTGCTTTGGTCCTGCAACGATGAGCACATTCGTCACACTTGTATGGTCGCTCATCGGTATGTCTCATTCGATGTGATAACAAAAATTGAATTCTGTCACATGTGTATTCACATGTTTCACAACGAAATGGTGGTCCTTGGAAGTGTGTCTTCATATGAAGATAATACTCTCTATTCCATTTGCATGTGAAATCACAAACCTTACATTTATATGTTACATCTTTTGCATGAATACGAGATACATGCTGCTCTAATCTAACACTACTGTGTGCGATGTAAGAGCAGTTTGGACATTTTACTCCATCTTTCCATTTTGATTTATTAGAATGTCCATTCACAGATTCTTCAACACTCGAATCAGTTGCACTAGAACTTCCTTCTTCATCATCATCGTCGTCGTCGTCATCATCATCGGAATCGGTTTCTGAAACATAACGTTTTTTTGTAGGTTTCGAAACTGCTTTCTTTCCTCGATTAGAATTCATTTGTACCTGTTTAGGAGTTGAATTTGTTTTTGAATTTTGCTTTGGTGATTTACGGGAATTCTTCACAGGAGCAGTTTTAGCCGAAATACCTCCTGTAGTTTTTCTGCTAATTTTAATGGGAGGCACTGTTTTCTGAATTTGTGTTGATCTTCTAGTAGACATTGCAATTTTTCTAGGAGCTATAACAGAAAAGTACAACATTACAATAAAATCATTAAATAGCACAAGAATGATCTATATCACATGGTTTAAGGTTGAGTGTGTACAAATGAATCATATGTATCAAACTAAAAAAATCCTCCAGTAAATATACATTATTACATTTTGGTTACTTTAAACAGTAGTCTTCAGACTTTTTTTTAACTCACAGAGCCCCTAGAACCTGAAGGTGCTTTCGTGAAACCCCTAGAACTAGAAAGTTTTTCGTGGAATCCCATTCCCCACACAAACTTAGAAGAATATATCTCTATTTAAAGTAGATCAACATGTTATAGGTACTTCATGTAGAGGTAATTAAAAGTATTGCATTTATCATTAAAAAGTTCTAAATTATTTAATATAATTTACTCATTAATAATATCAACTTGTGATCCAAATGTCACCTACCTGTGCATTATATTTTGCAACTGAGATATGAGCTTGCTTTTTTTCACACAAATTGTCTGTGTCTATTGAATTCATCTGCAGTTTCATATTCTGCATTTTGATTTGTTTTTGTCATCACTCACATTGAGAAATATCTTAAACAATAATGTTCTGAATGGCATTAAAATGTTTATAGCTAGCTGTGTGAGAACATGCAGCATAAAACTTAGGATGTGTTCATGCTTAAATTTAGATTTTAACATCGAATCTGTTTATAAATTGTTTCCTCTCTTTCGTTATAGGTGGGTTTTTTTTCCACAATTGTAAAATGCATTTCCCATTAAAAAATTTAGTTATGCAAGACACTGTGTTAATTGACAAATATAAAATTACTTCGAGGAACCCAAGATAGTAAACAATAGAATATTCACAATCTAGTAGGAAGCATATATATATATATATAAAGATAAAACATTTTAATATTCTTTTATTATAATATAACAAAAATTTTAAAAAGTGTTGAAAAATAAAGTTTAATATATATAAATAAAAGTTTTCAGTCTTAATGAATAGGATGAGTTTTTAAAATACTTGTAATTATATAAACTTCAAAGAAATAATAATTTTGCCTACATATTTATAAGTTTCTTTTCAATTTTTTTTATTGTGACTCGTGGAGCTCCAGGGTTCTGTGGAACAGTTTGAAGACCACTGCTTTAGAATATTACTATATCATTAACTTACCTAGTTTCATATTTTTTAAATCCATTTTTCCTAGTATTAAAAAAGGGGAAAAAATAAAAAATTTTCTGTCTAAAATGAAATTTTTCCAATTTTGCAAATGCTTAAATGGACTAAATCATCATAAAAAAAATTTCCACAGAAATTATCTTTACACTGAAAGCAGTATCTTTCCATTTCTATCAGGTTGCTCTATAATTATCGGCTGCAATCTCGATACAGGCAACTTATATAGATTTTAACAATCTCTACAGCAGTGACCTGTTGGCCCCTACCTCAATGGTTGGCCAACTGGTACACCCTCACAACGTGAAATGGAAAAGTCCACACACTACATAAATGTCAGTTAGGACACTGGAAACATTTAAGGACATGATGGAACAATGCAACGTGTGAATCGTGATTCAGCACGAGTTCAAGCTGGGACAATCAACGGCTGCAACGGTGGCCAACATCAACAAAGCAAGGGGTGTGTGCAAGACAAGAGAGCGGACAGTCTGTAAATTGTTTGCCACATTTCATAGTAGCAATATAGAGATTGACCATAAGCCTGGAGCCGGTCATCCAGTGTGATGTGACGTGGAACATTTACGGCAGAAAACTAAGGCCCGATCAACATCAATTGCATGACAGCTAGGAGCCAAACTCTCTGTATCACCACAGACAAACTCTCCACATTTGGCAGAAATGGGCACAGAGGAAAAGCTCGAAAAAAAATGGGTATCACAAGCCTTAACAAAGAAGCAACATTTACGGCACCTGGAGAACTGCATAACACTTTACATGTGTCTCAGCTTGGAATACACCATAATCTTCCAAAAAAACTTTCAATTTGAATCGTTAAAAAAAAGATTTGCCACTCATATTGAAAAAATTATTCTTCAGCTACTTATAAATGCAGATAGTTCATTTAAAATACAAAATATTAATGAGCTTAAAAGTAGATTCATTGATTATTTATTAAAAAAAGGATTCTAATAGACTGTAGTTGTATATTATGATAATCTTGCTTTGTGGTTAATATTAAATGAAAAACTCTATAATTGATAAATATTCGATTTATATTGCTTCAAAAAGAAAATTTTGAAAGAAAATAAGTATTTTCTTTAATTTTTAAAATAAATTAGAAATAAGTACATTTTTTCCCACCTAGTATAAGACTTATAAGTCTTTGTTAATATAAGACTAAATTTGAAAAACTGGAAAAAATTTTTTATTGTACATTATTACCATTAAGATGGATTCACTCAACACTTTCTCAATCATGATCTTTTTAGACCATCTTAAGGAACAAAATTTTTTAAAAATATAATACAACAATCAACAGATTACTAAAAAAATTTATGATGCATTGCGCAAAACTTATATATAACTAGAGTCAATAAATTAATAGCAACGATTTGAAGGATTTTATAGAAAATGTTTAAGAAACAAATCCTTTAGTACAAAGAATAAAATTATTCCAGTTCTGTTTAGAAAAAAAATTGGGTATTTCTAATTTAATGTAAGTTGTTCCTATAAATTCACTTTAGTTATTGAAGTGAAACTTCTTTGCACTCGACAGTGAATGAGAGATTTGCCCAGTTTTGCGTTAGGGTGAAAAAGCAAACAGAAGTAGTCTTTGCCCCGGAGGCCCCCCCCCCGGGTCGTGGCCATGGTGACGAAAAGGCGAGCGTTTGGAAATGGAAGGAAGCGGGGGACACCATGTGACTTGTGTCATATGCGTGAAAAAGTTGGATGATTGCCCACCTCTCTGATTAGTCAAATTACCCACCATCCGATTGGGGGTCCTTTTCCCCGAGACCCGGGAACATCTATCAATGAGTTGCAATGTGAGCATTACGATGTAGACAAAGTAGCTCTCGCAGCAAAAGCGTGCTTTTTAGAAATATTTCCTTAAGATTGTTGGGTACATGGTAATGTGTTTGGTGGCTAATTTGTTTTTTAATTTTCATTCGCATTGAATTATTTTATTCTAGTCAGAATGCCTAAATCAAATGCACAAAGAGGAAAAGAATTTCGTGAAAGAAAAAAAAAACTAGCAACAAGTCCAGAAAAATAGTGAAAACACAAAAATAGTGCAAACTCATCAAGTGCTACTGCCAAATCTCCATCAGAGTACATGAGAGAATATCGAGCCCAGAAAAAAAACACTGCAAAACATTCTCTTAATGCCCAGTTCAAGGGATGAGAATGCAATTGAAACTCTTCTAACGACAGCACAGATTAATACGGACTTTGTGAACCACCCCCTGTGCCATTAACTACAGAGCCCTCAACAAGTCTAGTGCATGCTGGAATTGATGCATGTAAATCAATAATAAATTCTATCTTGCGTTACAAAGACTATGATTCCCAAAAAAATGCTCACAAAGATTTTCAAAAGCGATTCTTTGATAATCCTTTCGGTCACTGGTGTACAATTTATGATAGATTATGGTTTAGAGATTATTTGAGAACGCCTGTTGCTGAGCACAAAAATATTTTACCGGGAATTAATTTAGAAAACACATTAAAGCATGCTACCATTGCCGATAAAGTTTAAAAAGGAAAAGTACACCAAATTTATTAAAATATAATAGTTTTGTATACCCAGAAATTCAGCACATCTTTCTACTTTCGATTTGGTATCACAAAGACTCATTTCGCCACAAATATCTTTCAAGCAAATCAGGCGATTGAGACATGTACACGGTCAGTATGGAATATAAGGGCAAATAATCAATATTCCAACGTCGTCAAAGAAGTTTCACTTCTATCGCGTGGTGTTCCACGCACCATTTTTTCGGATACCAATGCAAAAATTCAAAGGAAGATTATTAACCCATCAGCCCTCATGCAGGGTGTGGCACACCCACCACCAAGCTTTCTTTTTATAACTTAACTAAAGGAGCAGTTGACATTGATGAATGGCTGCAATATACTCAACTAGAAAATAATTCTTG
>BMAV01021686.1:710734-740802 GCA_019973955.1 Trichonephila inaurata madagascariensis
CAAGAATTATTTTGTTAAGGCTGTTTTTGGCGTTAAAAAATAGGACCCAAATTTGGAATATTTTTTCTTATATAAAAGTACTTAAATATTAACATTATATTCTGGATTCACTCTACCCTGCAGAGAATCACATATTTTATCATACTACTCATTTTTATATGAGTTGACACATTTTTTCTGTTATAAAATGTGTTTTGCCTTTTTTTCTCCTATACCATAATGCTAAATGAGCTATCCCTTTACACGTTAAAAGGGAAAACTAATTATTTATGAAATATTTTGAAATTTTAAAAACACTAAATTATAAATAAATGCATGAGTTACAATGCTACAAACTTTCATAATAATTTAGGCATTTTTTCTGTCCAAAAATGTGCTCAGTGTTATGTTCACCTTCCTGTGTATATAGCGAAAACAGCCTTGAGAAACCAAGAAACCACCTACTCAACATCAAACCACACTCATTTTTTTAAAGTATTTGGGAAATCAATTTACAGAAGAGTAGGTAAAATCCTAGGAGAGCCAAGCCCACACCATTGGCGACAAAAGGAAATAAGCGCCAAGCCAGAACGAGATGGTACCAAGCGAAAACGACAATGGCAGCAAGTGAATATAGCGGGATAAGGTGGATGCGTAATGAAAATATATGTAAACAATACTGAAATCAAACATTTGAGATAAATAATATAAAAACAGGACTTACTAGTGATCTTTTCCAAGTGGAGGGTACAGCGTAATTACAGATTTTAAAAAAGTCCTTAAGGTCTCATCGCTAAGCGAATGATTGTGTGAGCGCCGCCATATATATTCTCCATTCAAATCCATCCAAAACTGCACTCTTTTGTTTGTATAATCCCATTTGCTCATAACATTTAGGACATTCATAACTCGAAGCAATCAATCCTTCCTTCCTTCATACACCATTTAATCAATTCTTTCTGACCTCTCACATTCAACAAAGTAAAAAATTCTAAGGTATATTCACTCACACACGCAGCCATACTTCCAGCCCAGTATCCAATAACAAAATGAAATTCGAAATGCCCGCCGACAAAATACGAAAATTCCAGAAATAGTTAGGTTTACCTTATCTAGTGTATCAAAGTAGGGTTACCAAGATGGCGCAATTATCGCCAAACAAAATAATTCACGCCAAGGGTGTGGGCTCTCCTAGGACTGAACCGAAGAGTACAAAGAAAGTAGAAGTCAGCAAGTAATGCTTTCACAAAAAATTTATAAGGAAAATTTAGGATTCAGTGGAGACATCGGACCACCTGCAAAGAGGGCCAAAGGAGTGTATAAAAGATGCACCAAATGCCTTATGAGTGAGCAAGTTTTATTAACATTGCGTTATAAAGCAATACGAGAGCTGTTGTGACAAACCTTGTCATTTTGAACATCAGTTAAATAACGAAGTTGACACCTGAACTACCACCCCATCTCCAAACTACCACATCTCACCAATGGGAGGATTTTGAGCTATGACAGATTTAACGTGCATCAGGCTCTCCACATGAAGGATCTTCAGCAGCCATGAATGCTCCAAGTTAAAGGACAGAAAACTAAATTTATAGGCGAAATGTATGACAAGCATATGCAGGGAACACATGGCATGTATTTGCAGAAAATGCATAAGTAGTATTTTAAAATATATGTCTACAACTTTTTATTTTTTCCTTACTAACTTTAATACAAATTTTATGACAAAAAATAGAATCAGGGTTATGGGTATGAGATACCTAATCAAGTAATTCAGTTCGTTTCTGTTGCATGGGTAATGCCAGGTTAACTATAAATTATTTGAATATGTAGTGATGTCAAAATGAAGCAGAATTAGCAGTTCTAACAAGCAAATTACAACCACTTTAAGTATCAATAATTTACAAAGCATTTTTAAAATTAATTTTCAACCTTTAGAATACATGTGTTTTATCAGTAAATTAATACGCAACTTTAGTTTTTAGTAATTTATAATTGCAATCAATACAAATACAAAAGACTGCAGAATTTTTACATTAATATATCACCAAAAACTTTTCAAAAGCAATACCATTCGCAATATCACAATAAGCTTGTTCATACACACAAGTCTTTACAATAGAGCTATCCTAAATGCAACTTTAAGTAATCTCATTTATTCATCTTATGAAACTATAAATGAATTAAATTGTATAAAGAATAATAACGGGACAGGGGGGTTATAACAAGATGAACGGTCTTGACAGAAAAATTGCAGAAATTTGAATACCAGCATACACTAGCTTGAAAATGATTTGATGGAAATGAACTCCAATAGCATGTTCTTGTGATGTTAGGACAATATTAAAATTGATTTCCTACAAGACCAAAAAATTGTTCATTTGGATCTAGCAAACTCATAATGTTGTTTTAACAAATGGTGCTACTGTTATGAAAAGGTTTGGTCCAATATCACCAACACTTGATCAACTGTGCTTTTTTCATGCCATATACTTAGCAGGTTAATGACATACTATATAAAAATCAAGTTGAAAAAAATGTAAATGCCCCAAATGAAGACAAAAATAAAGAATCTGTGGATACAATGAATTACACAACACCAATGGGAGGACATTTGAGCCTTGACATTGGCCCCCTCTGCATGGCATGTATTCAGCGGTACTAGGCTCGAGCTCAAGGCAAGTCAGCTTAAAGTCCATTACCTTGACCACTAGGCTACCATGGCCAATAGACTATGTGACAAAATATACACAAATGTGAAACATTTTACCTCCTCCTCCCCCAGTAGTGATGGTGGGGGAGAGAAAAACTTGCTGATTGTTTAATTAAAAATTCGAATACCCCAAAATTATATTACCCCATTCTTTTTCTTCTCTTAAAAAAAAAGATTTATTCTGTGTACTGCATAAATTCCACATCATTTGGATAGATGGGTCTCTGGATAAAACAATTCTTTTTAAAAAAAAATTAAGAGATTGACACATTTCTCTCTCTTGGTGCCTTTTTTTAAGAATTTTCAAAACTCAGCTCAGTTATGTACAAGAGTGGGGTTTGGGGAGGGGGGGGTTCAAAACTCTACCATAGACCAACATATTTTTAATTTTTAGCATAAAGATTGTATCTCAATGCTTTTGTCTACATTTTAAAAATGTGTCTTGTTGCTAATGCCACTTGTCTGACGATGTCAGATCCAGGCCCACAATTCATCATGGCTGTTGGAAAAGCCATTTAATTTCGATCCTATGTCCCTTTTATAATTTATGTAAACAAGCAAGTTGCGCAAGAATTTTTATTTGCATGTTCATCACAGCGGAATATGCAAATTTACAGTAGCACTGCCGATGACATCATAAGGCATTCTATACTGTTCAAATTAATTAGGACAAACATGCTTTTCTTGTTTGAGTTGGTATGTGATTACTAGTGATGTCCTGAACCACCTCAAACCCGTTATATCTGGCTTTAGGTAGTGCGACAGATCGATTTTGACTATAATTTATTCATTTTAATGTATCAGTAGCTCAGTTGTGAGCCTTTCAGTGGGACAGTCGGTAATTTCAATTTTGCATTCTGTATAAAACATGTTACTTTTACGTGTTCCATGATGGATATTACTCCGAGGAACCATTCTAAAATAAATCGCTCTTAATGAACACACTTCTATGACTGTGAGAGATATAAAGATGGCAGTTGGTGTGATCGAATTAAGTTTTTTAAGAACATTTCAAAATTCTGGATCATTGTCCTTAAAAAGAAAAGAAAAATGTGGGCGCAAGTGGAAAACTACTCCAAGAATTGATAAAATTTTAATAAGTAGCAAAATAAATCCAAGAAAGGCAAGCATAGACCTTTGAAAGGATTTATTCGATAATGGTGCTGAAGTCTGTACTTCAACTGCACAGAAAAGCCTTCTGGAAAGTAACATTAAGGCAACAAGATTGAGGGGAAAAAAACTATTCTAACCCAGAAAATGATGAAAAAATGTTTAGCATAGACTGTTAACAACTGGAAGAAGGTGATTTTGAGTGATTAAACATTTATTTGTGCAGGGATATAAATCAAGTGTAGTTAGATGAAGTGAAGTTGAAACTTTGTTACCAGATCTTATCCAACAGATTGTAAAACACCCTTCTAAACAGATGTTCGGGGGGTTTTTCACAACAAATGACCCTGGAAGCTTAGTTCCTCTTAAATGCACGATGAATTCTATTAAATATATAGAAACATTATGTAGTAGGATTGTTCCATTCATGGAACGTTTCAACATGACTTGGCCCTTTGTCACAATTTAAAATTGGTCCATGCTTTTATGCGCAAAATAAAATATAAGTGCGTGATTAGCTTGAAAATTCCCCAGACTTAAATTCTACTAAAAACTGATGTCATGTTCTCGAGAATCATTTCACTAAGATGAATAGCATGACAACAGAGCAAATGATAAAAAGGGCTCTACTAGTGTACTTTCAAGATGATAAAATCAAGAACAATTGTGCTACTCTAGTGGAGTCAATGCCAAGACTGGTTGAAAAGTTCATTTCTGCTGAAGGAAGACGTACTCCATACTAATATACAGACTTTTCAGTCTATTTAAGGTACGTAATGATAAAAAGCTATGGCTTTGTAACAAATCACTTCCCAATACTATACTATACTATACTGTCCCAATTAATTAGAATAGTATAGTATTTGTGTAAATGACGTCATTGTGTTACCGATTGGTTGTACACTTCGCACGGTACACGAGTGATGTTTAATTGTTTTGGTTGTATATATACCTATTTGTCCTTGTTCGCTCAGATGTTGGCTGTTTAAATAGAAAACTTTTAAAACTCTTTTTGCCATGTCAATGCTGAACCTTTAAGCATAATTTTTAAAGTGGATCACAGTAATGACAATGGATAGGAGCCCAGCATCCACATCAGCATTGCAAGGTTTTATTTTAAAAGGACCAGAGCAGTGGGGGGGGGGGGCAGCCCGAAGTTTAAATGGATACTACAATTGAGAAACTCCATTCCACCAACTATGCCAATTGAAAAGATGTTTGAGTCCGTTTAATGGATAGAAATTACTGGAGGATTATATAAGAACAAGAAGTGAAACCTGCCAACAACGCACCCACCAAAGAAAAAAGGGAATTTCAACACCCGATGGAATCGGGTCTGTTGCACCATTTATTTGAGTATCAAGAAGGAATACCGGAATTTGATTTCGTATACCAGTGATCCAACAGCCGCCTGGAAAAAACTTCTGGACCATTTTCAGCCCAACACAAGAGCCTGTGTCATTGGACTATTAGATGAACTTTTCAATTGCCGGATATTAGAGGAGGAAATTGGTCTTTATGCTCCTCGATTAAGATATGTCGTTGCCCAGCCGAAAGACGCTGGACATCCTTTAGAAGACATGTATCAGACCTTCAATTTAACCTGAAAGTTATCAAGGTATTGTACAATCCATTTATCACTGGAATGATAAGTCTTATCAGAACTCCTCGCTGAGGAAAGTAGACTTAAGCAATGTAGAAAATATCTCGATGTAATTGATACTACTCATCTTGCTTTTAAAGCAAATTTCATAAAAGTTAAAATATAAGTTCTCAACCTGTAAATTGTAAAAAATCTGAGAGTAAAATAGGACCCTGTTTCAAGTGTAATAAAATCAAATGTCACGTAATTGCAAATTGTAGGGAAAAATTAAAAAGTAGTAAAAATCAAAGTGACAGAAATTTCGTAACTGAAGCTTGCTTTAATCAGGAAGTAAATACTGATTATTATACATGGGCTTTTGACACTGTAGCTTCAATTCATTTTTGTAATAATAAACAGTGGTTTGTTTCTTATGAACCAATAAATAATACAAATATGTCACTTGCTGTGGGAGACATAACTAGCCCAGTTAAGGGATCAGGAACTGTTAAGTTTTATTTTGATAGCAATAATGGTAGGAATAATATTACTTTACATGATGTCATGTACTCTCTAAATTAACCCACGGTCACTCACGCCTGTTTTTGCTACCGTCGTTACTCGCAAGGTGCAGAGAACACCCCAAATTTTTAACGTGTGTATTTAATTATGAAAAAAAAATTAAGTCGATTATGATTCATATTTATAAAGTACCAGATGTTTTTTATAATATACAAATAAAATTATCAAACTTGCATACAAATGAGACTACCATTCATTTAAATCATGGTTTTGCACATTCTTTTTTGAATACTGGGAGGCTTTTCTTGTTGTTGGATGCACACGAGTGATTGCGGATTAAGAAGGAATATGTCTGGTCCAGCTCTGGATTAAAATGGTAGTACTTTTGTGGGAGGTAAAGGAAAAATTTAGATTTTCAATGGGGATGGAAAAAACTTTTATGCTAGAAAGATTAATGGGTTGTATTATTTTAAACCTATCCTAATAGTATCCACATCGAAAAGTCTAATTTGACCACTTCAGAAGTAAAAAAATTGGAACTTTGGCACAATAGATTTTGCCATATTAATAGTCAATATATTTTAAGGTTGAATCAGAATGAGCGTATTGGAGGAATACCCAAGTTAAAATCTACCAATGCGAACTGCGAGAATTGCAAAAATAGCTAAAACAGAGATAAAAAAACGTTTAAAACATTTTTAAAAATCAGATCAAAGAAACCAAATGCAGTAACCAAAGTAATGACAATGGCAAAGGGCTAGATTGTATGCCTGTCATTAGCCTTAGCATTGAGCAACATGCAGGTGACAGTACATTTCGACTCATTTTTGAGGGAGAACACCCTGGGGGTGGTCAGAGGCTTCCCACCTCTCTTCCCCTTCTATCAACCTCATGAGAGGACTTGCGGCTCAACGACTATTTAGAGTAGCCCCTATGCCGTGAAGGCCTTATATAATAAAGAATTGTTATGAATGATTTCACCTGTCCACAACCAAACAATAAAAACCCCTGTTGAAGCAGCTTTAGTTTGGAGAATCCTTTTGGTGCTTCAATATCTAGCCACTGTATGGAAAGTGATCTGTTGTCATAGAGAATCCTTTCTCCTAATATTACAAATGCAATCATGAAAGGGTTAATTTGCGTTAAGAAATGCAAGCCACACTTCACATTGCTAGAGCTTTTAGATTTCATTCAGCTTGTGAGACACCTATTAGTCAAGCTTTTTTGATTTTCCCCAATAGGTGCAAAATGTTGAACTGTTGAATAGTCAATGTTTAGTTCTGCTACAACCTCTGGAATCGTTTTACACGTTTCTTGCTTCGATAATGGCCCTCAACTGTCATCAATTCAGGACATCCCCAACTATCCTCTCACCTCAATTGCGAAATTTTTGAAACTAATACATTAGTGAATGTTCACTGACAGTCCTCTGTCAAAATGCTTGACTGCTAATTCACATCCCAATTTGAAATCAATAAAATCATAAAAACTGCTTTCTTTTCCTTATTACTTTGAAAGTCTAAAATACTCAGAAAAACACTGATAGCAAAACCATTCATGAATACTTTTTTCAAAATAAGCCACAAAGCTTGAAATAAGGAAAACCACAATTATTTTTACAATATATATATAACTCTAAACATTGTTTCATTTAAGTCTCTCTCTCTCTATAAGTGGGAAAATGCCAAAATTACTTCTACACTGAACTAAAAAATTTAAAGCAACTTAAAAAAACTTGCTTTGAAATGCACATAATCATCCCTCATAGTTTCAGTATACCAAACTTCATACAGATGTAGCATTTAATCTGTTTATAACTTACATAAACTAAGCAAGCCACAAAATATATAACAAATTCACTTAATAAAATAATCAGTAATCAATATAAATATAAAGTAGTTTAAATCTAAAATATAAATTACACTATTAATTTAAGTCTAAAAGCTATATAAAAGCAGCTAAAATAGGCCTAGCTATGATAAAAACTATTATAAACAGTTACAAGTCAAATTCTGGTTTAATTCACACCTTCAGTAAAAAAAAGTACCAAACTGTGCCAATGGTTAGTCTATATTGAACTAATATGAGGATAGCAATTCACCAAATTGAAAACAAATAAAGGATTGGACTAAGTGAGTGTGTTTATTAACGCTGCATTCTAAAGCAACAAGAGGAATTTTGGCGATTGACCTCATAATTTTGAACCACAGTCAAAGAACCAGAATAAAACTTGAACTGGTATCCCACTCCTCGAAATTCCACATCACACATATGTGAAGACTTTGGAGCCACAACAGATTTAACATGCATCAGCCACTCTGCATGGTGAATCTTTAGTGGCATCAGGACCTTAAACCTTCGACCCGACAATGCCCAGGATTTGACTAAAAATCAGATCCAAACACATAAACAAGAAAAAATTTAAGAAGCAAATGAATTTTTGTGTAGTGGCTCAGTTATGGAACATTAATTATAATCAACTTTAAACATACATTAGTACATAGCCACTAAATGCCTACCTTTTTGCTTTGCTCTGCTGGATATGTTACAATAGACAAAGGGTTACAAGTTATTTTCTTGCAAATAAACTTTTAAAAAGAAACCGATCATTGTAGGAACTCTTTAAAAGAACAAAAATAATACAATTAAGGGCGAATTTACTAAAACTAAAAATAGATATGTCTATGCATCTGTATTGGGATTTTAAACAAATACTGTATTTACTCGAATTTACGCTGCTCTTTTTTTCCCAATATTAAAGCTACTGAAAATTAAGTCGGGCTTAGAATCAAATTTTTTTTAAAAAAATGCGTTGGATGGGGAAATTAGAGCAATTACAAACTTCTGCATTATAGTCCATAGAGCCCAGTCAAAAAGACTAGCAAGAAAAAGGATAACTGTCTTTTGCAGCAATCTGTCCAGGATCTAAAGACAATAAGGCTACAATTACCAGCATAAAGTGTGACAGTTGTACCTGAAAAAATCCTTTCTGTAATATTTGCTGAAAAAGTTCAATTTATCCTTTATTAAATAGCAAATTGTGTGACCACAGTCGACAGGGGAAATTTATTTCCCAACTCAGCCTCGTAATTTCTACTTAATATAAAGCAGTAATTAATAACTTATGGAAAATATATGAGTGAAAGAATTCAAAATTTTGTTATGGCCAATTATTCAAATTTAAGCCCCCTGCCTCTACTACAACAAATATATACTATCCTCATGAAGAATAATCCAAAAGGCAAAGCTAATATTTTGATATAACTGCAATAAACAAAATAATTCATACTGCAATCTAGATAGCAATTCAAATCTCAAAAACCACCTTTTTTGAAATAGTAAAATAATCTGATTTTTATCAAATGTATTTAAATGAACATACATGAAAAAATTTTTAGGAAATTAATAAATATGAATGCTTCAGTGTTTTAGTAATCACTGAAAAGTGGGAAGGAGAGAAAAATACATATTTTCAATTTCTTAAAATTTGAAATTAGAATTCACAATGAATGAACAATTAGATTAAAACCCCCAGGAATTTTTATTAAAAAAAAACAATACAAGATACACACACATTTCTGTTTTACATATTAACTTAAAAGTGTTTACTATGCATTTTAATGATTAACAATTTTAATAAATTAGTTTAACTAAAAAACACACTTTTATATAGTGAATCAAACAAAAAAGTAAAAAATAATTCTTAATATAAGAATAAAATGATTAACAAGAAAACTAATGTAATTGGGGTAAAAGCATAGGGTGCTCTATATTAATTGTTATACTAGTTCTATTCCGAAACGCTGAGTTAGTGTAAAAATGTAGTAACAAGCACCCCACGCTTTTACCACAATGACATTAATTTTTCTCGATCATTTTATTCTTGTATTCAGAATTATTTTTTTACTTTTTAGTTCGATTCACTATAAAAGCATGTTTTTTAGTTTTTCTTAAACTATAATTTATTTTTTCATTTTTTAGTTCAATCTACAATAAAAGCCTGTTTTTTTTAGTTTTTAAAACTATCATTTATCCTTGAGTCTGATATTTGAAGCCAGAATTACGTGGCTGCTAGAATTAGTCTTGCCCTTCAATGGATATTAATTAAAAAGTCTGAAGGGTATTAATTCTCTCCCTTACGGGGCCTCGGATGAGTCCTGTATCGTTATATTTCAAAGATTCCATCACTATAGATACAGGTCTAACTAATAAAAGTGTGTTAAGAAATATTAAATGTCAATCGTATTATCACCTTTTAAACGTATTGCTATAATTTTAATTTGTATCATCACTTCTAAATGTATATTGCTTTACAAAAATAAATATTTAGAAGTTAGAACATAAATTCTTTTTTTTTTTACATGCACGAATCTTCCATTTTCAGAAAAACTAGACTTATATTATGGTAAGAAATTGCTAACCCACCCTACCCTTCCTCACATAAGGAACACTTTCTTTTGTTTTATTTGTATTAACCACAAATCTATTTGTGGTTTTAGGGGGTTGCACTTTAATCTTTTAGTCGCTAAATCTGAAATTAGTTGTCAAATCTGAAAATGGTTTATGCAATAAGTCGCCAAATCTGGAAGTGGTACACGGAATAAGTTGCCAAATCTATAAATCGTATTCCTAATTATGCTAATCAGAACAATGGAACAAAATTTTGAAATTATTGTATTGTCATCGGTCCTTGACAAGTGTGCAAAATTTCGAATTAACCTGACCTTTAAAAGAGGGTAAAACATTGAGTTCAAAGATTCCATTACATATACCATATTTTCCTGTATATATAATTTATGGATTATGTGTTAAAAAAGTTTCAAATTTCGTTGTGCGTATTATACGCCGCTGCGGATTATCTGAGAAAAAACATTCTAGATCAGAAAAGTTAACAATAAAGTTTTGAAAGAAATGCCGCGTTTATGTGTTTTATAAAATAAATAATAGATGGCGCTTTCATGACTCGGCTGACGTAATTCAGCCATAACTGGTTTTTATCCAATTACATTCAAAAATTAATTCGGTTCCTCGGAAGAAAAAAACGGTTACTAGTCGCTGGTGTCATTTCCAATTTTCTCTTGACTAGAGCTATTTCTTCCTTTGAAAGTTTTCATGTTGAAGCGAAAGCGTGTAAGTTACACTGCAAACTTCCAAGTTGAAAGTTATAGAGAAAGCTACTGAAGTCGGGAAGCTACAAGGTTTTTCAAAGTTGACGAATCGAATATTCGTTTGTGGAGAAAAAACAAGACCAACTTCGAAAATAGTGATCGACGTTAAAGAGCCGATCATCGTGGAAAACCTCAATGGCCAGAATTAGAGAATAAATAAATAAATGGATTTTAAAAGAAAGAGACAATGGGAAAGCAGTCTTGATCTTAATTTTTTTGCTGTTAACTTGCTAAATTTAAAAAATAAAAAGATTTTTTCCGCATGCAATGTTTTGTTTAACTTAAAACATAGATGGCAGAGAATTTTTTTTGTTGTATATATATTGAGATTATCGTAAAAAATATTATCATACATGTTGAAAAAGACGTTTCATAATAAATTTTGTTTTCTGTAAACTTTCCTACTTCTATTTTTAATTATATTGTGTATTTTTTATCTTATGTGAAGCTCATTATCGGCAGTTTATATTTTGCGCCGTAAAAACTGCCGCGGATTATACAATGTTTTTTTTTTTAACTGGAAAAAAAGGCTTTGCAGATAATACGCCGCTGCGGATTATATACAGGAAAATACGGTAAGTGAAATTTATAAAAGCGTGTTAAAAAATATTATTAGACAACCAGATTTCCTTACCTAAAAAATAATGAATTGCATGAATGCATCCATATAATAGAGCATACATATTCTTTACAAAATTAATACGTAAATTTCCTCTTTAAAATTTCAATATTATACAGCCTTTCAAAAGCGGATAAAATGGGAGAGATCAGAATACTCACTGGTATATTACCTGGCAACACTACTTTCAAATACAAATTGCAACTAAATTACTATTTCAATAAATGACTAATGAATTATTGAATTAAAAAATATATTAGAATTGAGAAAAGCAGATTTTTAACATGATGTAAAAAACAAGATATCAGACAATAAAAGACGTATATAATTTAAGGAAATTTAATTCTATCTGAGGTAAATATGAAAGTTTCAGAACTCAACAGTACTGCATTAAAAGCTTACATGCCCATAAAAATATAAATTTTACCAAGCAATTAAAAAAATTATCATTCAAAGTAATGGAATGAAGTTTTCCCCTGTTTAAAACAGTAAAAATAAGCACCAGATATTACATTGAATACAGATAGGATCATTAGAGAATTTGAGAAATACCATATTCCTTAAAATGAACAAGGATAATATCTGAAAAAAAGCAGGGATTTTTTTCGGGTACTGCATATAGTTATGCTACACTGCATTCAGAACAAGCAACCATGTATTAAAAAAATTGAGTGAATTAACAAAATCAAACTAGCTACAATACAGAGCAAATCTAAAACTGGCCAATGTTTTAGCTATTTTCATTGAAAAGGCATTGCATAATTACTCTTTTGCGAGTGAGTGTATGGGTTTATGGCGCAAGAGCTAAATCTGGCTAAGCTGCGCCCCAAACGTTTGTTAAAATTTGAAACTAATTATGATATTAAAAATAATTGATAATGCCCTCTCAGTAAAATTTAAAATATCAGAGTATGTGTAAGAAACTTATTCCAATGATAAAAGCAAATACATTGTGGTGGGGTGTTACCTCCACCATGTCGAGTAAGATCTTAAAACAACGGATAGATTTAAAACAAAGAAAGGTATAAGGTAAAAATCAAATTGATACACGACAGAAATGTAACGCACTCAACCAAATGTCAATACAAAATTTTACAAGATGTTTTAAAACAGTTTTTTTTTCAATTCTGACTTTTTCTGTTACGGGTTGGAGTCAACAAACGATAGTATTCTTCACATTTCCAAGCTTCATTCTGCCACCATTCTTCTGAAAGTTTTTTTATTTTCCCTAAGGAATTATTTTTCTTAGGTGATTCCACCTCTTCCTCAACATCGTATATAAGCATGTCCTCGTCCGATGTATCCTGTAAAGGTGTGCTTTTTTTAGGTTTGTGAGGTGTCAATTGTATGTCTATTTTGGAGGTAATACTTCTTTTAGGACATATTTTCCTGCGGCTTTTTGAAGTTTGTTTTGCATCCTGGCATTTAGAAGGTATGGTATTGGATATAGAGGTTTCAGTTTCAACAGCAGGACATGTTTCAGCTGGTAAGGGTGTAAACATTGATACATCGGATGAGGAAAGTGCCTTATTAGATGAAGAAAATGCAGCAGATGTAGATAAACTATTAGATGTGGGGGGAGTAGTATCTATTAAAGGAACAGATAGTTGAGATTCTGATGACAAGGTAACTGTTACAGAATAAGTGGGTGGTAAGAGGTTTGCTCGAGTTGTGGTTGATTTGTTAACTACAGGTATTTTTTGGAAGACATTATTGGCTTTGGAATGGATACCAAAGGTTGCAGTAGTTTTAAAGGTGGACATACTATTTTTGTAATATTTTCATCAGTTTGGGTTGTTGTGGTTACAGTTGGGGGTTTTTGGAGCTTGTGATGTTTTGGGATGTTTTGGGGAGCTTTTAAATTTTCCCATCTTCTACATATGAAATATTTCTATTTGTTTCAATATTTGGGATTTCTTTTTCTGTTTTCCATTTTGAGCATTTTTTGGAGTCTGATGAATGAGACTAGCAATTACGTTTTGGTTCTAGGTACAATCTGTGGAAGAATGTCCCAAAAGTTGCACATTTGAGCCAATTGTCCCGGCAAGCAACTGTGAGTGTCCAAACCTCTGGCATTTAAAGCGCCAGAGGGATTCTGAATGTATGACGTTTTACAGTTTAAAATAGCCGCGTTTTGGGTAGATTTGGGGGTTTTAAAAGTTAGTATTAAATGTTTTTTAGGAATAATTGTAGAATCTTTTTTAATAATTCTTTTTGACCTGAATCCACCCCGATCAGAGAACCATCAAAAAATTTCTGCTTCAGGGTGCTCAACAAGTCAGGTTCAAAAAGACACATAAAAGTATTTATGTTTTTGAGGACTTTTGTTAAGGGGAATCAAAAAATTGGCAAGTAAAAAACTTGTTTTCAGAGCAGGTTTGTTTCCATTTAAAAAATCACCGGATGTAAACGTTTTACTGATTTGGTTCACCACCTATTCCCATTAGTGCTTTTTAATAGCAAATGGCACTTTTTTTTTTTTGTTTGGCAGTGATAAAATCAAGAATTTGGGGAAAGTTTAGAAAAAAAGTCAAGTTTAGGTTGGGGAAAACAATTTACCGGGGAACCTTTTTATCCAAAAATGGGATTTTTAAAATTTGTCCTGGGGTTCCCCCACCCGAGTCCAACAAGGGGGGGCAGTGTGCGGCCTGGCAAAACCGAACGCGGGCCCCGGTAAACCCCAATATATATACAGTCCCGGGTGGGGTCCCGGGTAAACCCCCACCCCATCGCAGCATAACCTACGCGTCTCTTGGGACACGGAGGTTTCCAAAATTGACGGGGCGGGGGCCCCCCACCCCCTACAAAAGCTGGGAAAAAAGGTATTCCCAGGACACCATTTTCCTCCTTACTGCACACGGCAAACATGCGGGTAGGCTAACCAACGGTGTTAGTCGAAAACAAATAAAGCAACATAATCAAAGTATTTAAAGAAATATACGAAAAAGAAATTGTGAACCAAAATATGTTAATAATAAGTAGTACACTGATGTACTACTTATATAACATTGGTCTGTGATCTCGACGTGAAAAGAAGAAAAGGGAAATTTGAATGGCAAGAAGGAGGGCCGAAAATAGAGAAGGATCACTAGAGCACCTTGGGGGATTGTGACACCCGTACTCACCTAAAGAAGGTGAGCCCTCTGAGGGGTACTCGGTTCAGTCCTAGGAGAGCCCACACCTTTGGCGCGAATTATTTTGGGTTGGCGATAATTGTGCTATCTTGGTAACCCTACTTTGATACACTAGATATGGTAAACTTAACTATTTCTGGAAATTTCGCATTTTGTCGGCTGGCATTTCGAATTTCATTTTGCTTTGTGGAACTTGGCTGAAATAGTTGCGTGTGTGAAGGAATATATCTTAGAATTTTTTTACTTTGTTGAATGCGAAAGGTTAGAAAGAATTGATTGAATAGTGTATGAAGGAATGATTGATTGCTTATAGTTATGAATGTCCTAAATGTAACAATCGGCGTGATGTAACATGGTCGAAAATAAAACGCTTTCTTCGAAATTGCACCAGCCACGCCGAAGGTATGTCCGACCATTACCTCGCAGAATAAAAATGGCGGCGCTCACACGATCATTCACTTAGCGATGAGACCTTCAAGACTTTTTTAAAATCTGTTGTTATGCTGTACCCTCCACTCGGAAAAGATCAGCAGTAAGAAAGTAAGTGCTGTTTTTTAATTTTTCTTATCTTAAATGCTTAATTTCTGTATTGTTTTCATATATTTTCATTATGCATCCACCTTATCTCTGTATTCACTTGCCGCCATTGTCGGGTTCGCTTAGTGCCATATCGTTCTGGTTTGGCGCTTTTTTTGGTTTGTCGCCAAGGGTGTGGGCTCTCCTAGGATTTTACCGGGTACTCTTTTGCGAGAGCAATAGGCAGAAATTACACAGATAATTTCACCAAAATAAGTTTTTAGACTGTAGCTCTGACACAAAATTTATTATACATGGATAGTCCACAATAACATTTACATAATTGCACTTCTTTAATATATATTAATTCAAAGACATAACAAACATACATATACAGTTTTGTCCTTTCAAGACAAAAAATTTATGGTACCAGATGTAAAAACTTAATACAAGATAACAAGGGAAGAACAAGTGTTTCACTACACCAGTGATTCTCAACCACTGTGCTGCAGCACTTTTTGTGTGCCACCAATTTTTATTAAAATTCATAATTATACTCTGACTTAACATTATTTCCCAAATTTAGATTTCAAAAAAAGATTTTGACTGTTTTGTAATATATTTGTGATAACGAATACATATGTACATGAATTAACTTTGAATGAAAAGGAATTAATTTCGCTCTGTAATAATCGAGATTTAATTTCAAAACATTTGGAAGAATCGATTCATTTTGGATTTAAATTAGAGGTGATTACCCCATAATAGCAAAAAAAAAAAAGCTTTAAAAGTATTGTTACAATTTTTTACATCTTATTTGTGTGAATTTGGATTTTTAGCATTAACTAATATAAGCATGGAAAAAAGATCATGTCATTTAAATGTAGATGACAAAATGAGAGTAGCATTATCATTTTAACGACCAAATAAAAACAAAATTATCAAAAATCATCAAGCTCAAATTTCGCATTAAATGTATTCTTATAATTAATTACTCAATTAACATTTAGCTGGCTTTTGTACACATTTTTTTTATTTAAAATTGAAAATTATTAAGAAACTATTTTACACAGTGTATTATAGATAAGTAAAATTCTTTTCAGCTAATTTTATTGTTGGTGTGCCACCAAATTTTGAAGTTGTTAAAAGTGTACCCCAATAAAAAAAAAAGATTGAGAATCACTGTACTACACAAATGAAATAATTTGAGACAGTATCCTAAAATACACAAATTACTCCATTAGAAAAAAAATTATAATCATTTACAATACTTGATCCTCAAACAAACATAAAAAACATTAAAATACAACTTACGAGATTTAAACTTCAGCTTTTGTGGAAATATCTTCCTACGATTACTTGCGGCTGGGGTAGTAGTAGGAGACTTTTCATCTTCAGAACTTTGACTGTCATCATCGTAATCAATGTCAATACTGCAATCAGGAGCTGTAGTATCAAAACTACTATTACTTGTTTCTTCATTACCAGATGATAATTTAGCAGGCTCTTCGAGGGGTGGGGCTGAAGTTTTCTCTTTTACTTGATCTTTTTCTAAAGGGGCAACAGTTATTGGAGTATTTTCTTCAGTATTATTTGAAGTAGGATATTTTTGCAGACCATGAATCGCAGCAGATATAGCAATATTCATAAAACTATCATTATCGACATTTGAACCCCCAGGACCATACTGACCTTTCAAAGAATCATATACAGATTGGAAGTCCAGCAATTCTATTTTATTTTCTTCTAAACATGTCAATAAGAGATACATACATTTTGGATTTTTCCGAAACAAGTTGCATGATTTTAAATGATCATCCAAATATGGACGTTCAATAGAATTCCAATTTATAAATGTTAACAGAGTTCTTAAATCACTTTCTCTTTTACTTACATCATGATCTACCCACTTACAAATGAAACTTAATAAAACATGCTGGGGAATAAGACACTGTTTCTCTTTGAAAAATGTTTCCAATTTGCTAAATGGAAATTCTAGTATTTCATTTTGATCAAATACTTCAACAATGTGATTGTGAATAAAAGCCGAAGCATTTTTCTGTAAAACTGGTAAATTATATTTCTCTGCCATTTCTTTAACTGATAAACAGTTTGAAGGATCCAGGTATCGATCAAGGAATTCTGCACAATAGTTTTTCAATTTCATTACAAGGAAATGATTTGCTAATCTCAATAATTCTGATACATTATTCTTATCAATCACAACAGCTCCTGTGTACATGTAATTTAACAATAACTGGAATGCATCAAGATTTTGACAAGTGACAGTTAATTGTTCTTTGATAACTTTGTGAGTTTTTAGGACAGAATCAAAGTATGGACTACAAGCTGCTAATACATTTCGATGGGCTTGAAATTTCTGTCCTTGTACATGAAGGACAACATCACAAAACCGACCCGCTTCACGTTGGCTCCATAACTTTTCAAGTACAATACATGCTTGCTGGTTTTCTGTGAAATTCATCGCGTTAGCAGGTATTAATGTACTCACAGCCATGACTCATTTAAATAATACAACATAAAAGTAAGTCGATAATAATACATATAAACAAAATTTTAATCGAATGTTTAATTTAACAAAATATCACCTCATTTTGTTATAAATTATTACAAAAATTATAATATTTACTTGAGAATATGCAATTATATTTTTCATTCACATAAATCAAGATCTTACTAACTTACCCACAGCTTACCTTGAAATTTTTGCAAATGCATCTAAAATATTTTGATAGTCCAACAACAAAAAACAAACGATGCAATTCCCAGTAAGCGAGTTTCCTTTACGGTGGACCAACTAATAATGGAGAAAAGGGCGATTTTAAGCCTAAATCTGGGGGAAATCCCCAAGATAATTTTCCGTTGATTTTTGAGAAGAAATGAAAGATAAATTAAGACTGAGTCATGGCTGTGTAAAAAACCGGAAAGCATGTATTTGTACTTCTAAGAATGAATATTTAGTTTCCCCAGAGTAATTCCAAAAAAATGTTTAGCGAACTCGATAAAGTCCGCTAACGAGGAACTATCACATATTCAGACAATGGATGCCCAATTTGAGTCTATTTTCAAACTCAAGCTGCCATTCAATGAGTAAAAAGTTTAACAAAAATATTCAATATACTCAAACAAATGTGTGTATTTCATTTAAAAATAGAAAATTTCTATGTTATTTTGAGGTAAAATATGCATATTAAGAGCATTTTCGTCAAATATAAAAAATTTGTCTAAAAAAATATACGATTGTCGAATTTTTAAGAAAATGCTACAGTACATGGAAGTTAAATATTGAAAACATGTCGTAAGTTCAAGACATAGATCAATTTTTTTCTTTAATTAACTGCTGATTCTTAGAATGAATAGTAAATTTAATTTGCACAGGAATGTTTCTAAAAAAGGATTCCCATGCAGGATGCAATCAGTCCAAGTGAAGGTCTCACTTAAATTTCTTATATATAAAAAAAAATTTATAATTCTTTATATTCAGTGAAAAATTCAAAACCTAAGATTTGCCGTAAGATAATTCATATTAAATCCTTTTCTTATAAGAACAGATAAGAAACGTATTATTCTAACCAAAATAAATAATTCGTAGCTTGAAAAAAATTTGTATGTATGTAAAGCTATCACTAACCATAGCAAATATCTTATTCAGTATTTCAAAGGCAAAAAAAAAAAAAAATTATTTTTTACGTAATTATAATTTTAAGGCTCTAATTAACTAAATTGATATTAATGATACAATAAAAGTTATTTTGGAAACTATGATAAATATGATCTAAATAGTGTTAGAAAATTTCAAATATTTATACACAATTTCATTAATTCAGTTCACTTTTTCAAATACATTAACGGGGAAAAAATCTCAACACCAAGAAAAAATTGTTGTAGAGTAATGAAATTCGGACCATGCAGTTGTCTAGTTAACACGTTTAATTCATTAAATTTTCAAGGTCACAGGTTAATTTAAGCTTAAGAAAATGCATACCAAATGTGAAATGCTGTTACATTACTAGCCGGTGTGACCAGAATTTTGAATGCAAGCATGCATGCATTGTGTCATACAGGTGCCGAATGTGATATGGAGTTCCATGCTTGTTGTACCTATTGTGTCAACACTGGTCGGTCCATGCTGGCTGTGGATGATTCCGGAGTTGTCGTCCAATGATATCCCATACGTGCTCAATTGGAGACAGATCTGGTGATCTCGCAGGGCAAGGTAATATGTCAACACTATGTAGAGCACGTTGCATTACAACAACAGTGTGAGGCCAAGGGCTTTCCTGTTGGGAAACTCCCCCTTGAATGCTGTTCATGAATGGCAGTACTATAGGGAGAATTACCAGACTGATGTACAAAATTGCAATGATGTACAAAATTGCAAAAGATTTGGGGATGCAAAAAACTGGAGGGCGAAAAAAAGAGAAAAAAATTAAATTTACAGCGAACGTACCACCACCTAGTGAGTCATGAGAGAAGCATTTCTACCCATGAGAGCAAAGACTGAAATGAGATATACTATGGAAAATGAAAAATTTAACAGTTAACTACGCACTCAAAATGATATTACAATGATATTATTAATGATTTTGCAATGATCAAAGCTCGAAAAAAACCTTTGTTGTACAAGAACGATGACAGTGTCTCAGCTAAGAATAAGGATGTCTAAAAATAAAATATAGTAAAATGATAATCGATGAAAATTATAACAATTAGCAAGTTGAAAACAGTTAATGCAATTATGTAGACTCTATACTATAAGAGCAAATGATTCCATTAATTTACTGTCTGTTTTACTAAAGGGTGGTCCGTGATGTCGTAAGGAAAGAATTGAACACACAAAAGTGGTCAAACATTAACACTATCCTTTCCTTACTGTTGCCGATTGCCAATCCAGGACACGACAAGGGAAAATTCTTCACGGACCGAAACTGACGAGGTAAGAACTGAAGGAGAGAGGTGCTCTGGAAATTGTAGGTGGGTAGTGTAACAATTTGGAGTGCTTAGGGCTCCGGGGAGGTTGAAAACGGCCCTGGCCACAGCAATACGCCGAAAACGGTGGTCTTCCCTTTCAGTAGTGCCACTTGGCCGCCAGAAACCCGGTCTTCTTGAGGCAATACTATCCCTTGGCCACTTCTCCCAACAATCATGCACAGTGGATACATTCCAGCCAAGTCTTTCTGCAATATAGTGGAAAGAAAATTCACCTTCTCGTAGCCCTATTACACGACGTCATCCAAACTAAGTGAGCTGTTGATTATAGCTTTGTCTTCTTAAAGACATTCTTGCCTAACATCAACTCAATATGTCGAATTTCACAAATAAATAACGCTCACGAACTGTACAACACTTATTTAAAGCAACCCTGATTTGTGCAAGTTCTGGGTGGCGCTACTAGCTCCGCACATAAGCGCGAAGCACAAAACTTGAATTTATGTCATCTTTCAGATGTACAAACACCCCTACCAAATTTCGTTTATCTAACTCGTCTTTCTTGGTATTGGGATTTTTTTTCCCCGTCAGTGTATATTAATAAAATAAATTTTTATTACAAGGTAAATCTGTAAGCAATAGATTAGATATTTTATACCTATATTTTTGCAAAAAACGTTACATTATTAAAAATTATTTATTAATTTTTTTTATATGTTAATGATGTAATTATTTTTGATGAAAATAGTGACTTTATACCTACGATTACCCTTTTTCCTGATTACTTAAGCCTTATTAGATTTATTAATAACTAACTTACTACAGAATAATTAGATACAATTCTTCTCACTATAGATCAGATATTAAATGTTAATATTATTGATAAAAGAAGGATTCTTTGTATTTCAACATTATTAAAATTCCATTCTGGAAAGTAATAGCCCTGTATTTATTTATAGGAAAGAGTGGTGTAGCTACCGCCACATCAGCATATCAATGATACAGAACCCATAAACTGCAAGGGCCTCAACATGTTTAATATTTTGATATTTTCAAATAAGTTTCATTAATGTGTCCTTTTATTTATTATCAAAAAAAAAAAAGTCCCTAAAGGATTTCGACTCAAAGCCCACTCAGGACTAGCTACGCCAATGAAATAAAAGCAATTCTTAACTTTTTGCTGTGCAATTATTTTTTAGTAAATAAAAATAGAGATAAAATTTAGCATTATAAAAATTATAATATACTGTTTAGAAAAGGGGTGGCCAACCCATGCCCTTCCAGAGTGCGTTATCGAACGTCACAGTAGCCTAAAACCCGGAGTTATGGTTTAAGGTGCGATTTCGTATCATGGACGATCCAATTTGCTACGAATTGAGGGTAATCTCAATAGCATCAGGTACGTCCGTGAAGTGCTACAGCCCGAAGTCGTTCCCTTTCTTCAAGGCATCCCTGGAGCTATCTTTCAGAAGGATAATGCACGCCCACATGTTGCAAAGACTGTTCGAGACTTCTGTTCAGCCCAACACATGCAACTTCTTCCTTGGTCTGCTTATTCGCCGGATATGTCACCTATTGAGGATGTGTGGGATTTGGTTGGTCGGCGTCTCGCTCGTGATCCGCGTCCTGCAGCTTCAAAAGGCGAACTTTTGCTGCCCATACAAGCAATATGGAATTCTCTTCCACAAGCAGACATTCAAAATCTGTTTAACTCCATGCCACGTCGTATAGCAGCACTTATTGCAGCGTGTGGTTGCTACACCAAATACTAATTTTGAACACTTAATATTGTTTGTTTGTTTGTTTGTTTGTTTGCTTTGAAAATTTCATCTTTAATTTGTACTAATACAAGTCGTTTGTGTATTAAATTTCATCTAATTCTGATGATTCCTTCATGGTGTTGCATTTTTTACAAACAGCAGTTTATTTAAAAGTTTTTAATACTGGTAAAGTAAATTAATTATTCTCCTCTCTTATTAGTCCTCCTTTTAAATTATTTAATTTTTTAAATATCGATAAACCTTTTACACTATTATGGCTTACTTTATTTACGGCTTCGAATTAATAGCGACTTAGATTCGAATAAACACGATTTATATTGGTGTGTGTCATCAGAAAGGAAAGAAATTAACAAAACTTTATTTATTATACGTATACAGCATAATATAGAAAGAAAGAATTAAATTTGGTGGCGATTTGAGAGTATACAAGGTCCGAAGTTAGTGCACACAATTGCCACCTCTAGCAGCTAAAACGACTCTAACCCGTTTATGTATCGTGTCGAACTGAGTTCGGATGGCAGATACAGGCAAGTCATTCCATGCTGATTCAAGTCTATGACCCACTTTTACAATAGTAGAGGCTGAATAGAGGTGGAGTTCCAGTTTCTTAGAAATCCATGACCATTGAAAATATCTGGATTATGTGTGTTGTTTAGTGAAACAATAGAGGTAGGTCAGGACACGACGCACAATTTCCATTTTTAACGTTATCTTGTTGAAAGATGACGCCTCGGAGGCCTCGAAGATAAGACTACATTTATCGGCCATAAGATTTGAGAAATGTTGTGCTGGTTGTTCAAATTTCCAACGACGCGAACAAGAGGAATTCATGTCATGTCCCCAATGGGTGCCCATACCATAACACTAGGTGCAATGCCCGTATGACGATATGCAAACAAAGCCTCTGTCCAGACACGAATACGTCTCACATTATGCTGCACACAGAACCGAGACTCATCTGAAAGGACAGTTAAGTACCGTTACTGTATCCAGTTTCATTGTTGGGTACATCACTGTCGCTGCGTATCTCAATACAGCAGTGTCTAGAAAGATGCAATAATGATTTCCTTGCAGACAGTCCGTATTGCTCCAGACGTCTCTACACTCCTCGTGCGAATACTTGTCGTAAATGTCCATGATGCAACTGTACGGCTCTACAAGGCAAACGGTACAACTCGGCCATTAGTGACAGGAGGTCATTCAAATCCCGCATGGTATTCAGTATGCCCTTCTTGATCCCAAAATTCCATATTCTTGTGATAGTCGCTGGATTCCGATTAATGCGGAACGATAGACCACTCTCTTGATAAAGCATCACCCTGTCACTATCGAGTTCTGACACATCTGTGTCACTTTCATCTGCAAGGTATAACACAATTTTCTCACAAACAAACAAAATTTAAATGTGATTTCAGGATGAGACACCCTCCGCATAACTTTCCTTTTATACATAATTTGAGATGGCATCCCTCCCTCCTACATTGCTCAAGCGCACTTAAATGATAATTATTTGCATATCGTCTAACGGTTTTTCCCCACGGTCTGACTATCAAACTGTCAGGATCCTGTACTGCGGAGTTTGTAACTCGAACCCAACCTTACAATAGAAATGGTTGACATGCTACAAAACACCAAGAAAAAACTAACAACAAACACAAATTATCAAGTTAATGAATTTATTTAGCTATCTATCCCTACTTAAAGAATTACGAGATAGATTAACTAATATTTAAGTAATCAAAATTTCACTTATTCGAATTACACTGCTGACCACATAAAATGCAACACCAAGAAGGACCAGAGATATCACAGTGAAATTTATTTGGCAGACAACATGCTGTACAAAGATCAAACGATTAAAATTACAGCCTCTTATGACGAGTGGATGATGACAAAATTAGTAGTTAACGTAGCTGCCATTGTTGGTTTTAACCGCTGCCACACGCCTCGGCATACAATCAAAGAGGCTTTAGATCAGGGGTACTCAACCTTTTTTTCTGCCGGGCCGCATGCATATGTTAGCTATTTCACGCGGGCCGCAACATGAGGATTAATGGAGGAGAAGGGGGGATAAATGCTTAAAGACCAAGATAACATAGAATATTTAAAAAACGGAAAGTTGATCAAAATAATAAAACTCCTATTTTGCTTTTTTTAATAATTATTTTTAAAATTTTTTATTTTTGTTAATCAATTTTTCTAAATTGGAAGCATTTAAGAATCTGCATCAGTAAATGGTTTCATACAATTACCAATAATATAACAAATTTCATATGGTGCATTTGTTACCTCTATGATATTACCACTGACAAAACACTTTTTTGCTGTAATAAAGATTATTCAATAAAGCCTACTTATCACATCTTGAAAGAAATCTTCGAGGAAAATTGTCGATGAACGATTCCTGTTTATTGGTATTTTTTAAATACAACACTTTCGTGACAAATCAAACGATTACTGATCCATGCTTGTTTTTCACTTCAAAATAGTCAACTTTTAGAATCGCCTAGAAACAAACTATTTTCTTCGAATATTTTTTCGCTTGCAAGATATGAAAGATGGTTAAAAATTAGTTCAACTCATAAAATGGTCGCTATTCCACTGTTGTTCATTATCACTATTGAAAAAAAAAAAAAAAAAAAAAAACCAATTCGCACCCATACGACATCGACAGCAAAAATCAAAATTGATATATCTGATTTCTCAACAAAGAATTTCCCACCAAACTTTCATAAATAAATAAATTTCTCAGAGCAATGGGCCATGACCGGGCCACTTAAAAACGCCCGGTGGGCCGCAGGTTGAGTATCGCTGCTTTAGATGTATCCTTGGGGTACAGCAGTCGTTGCGGCTTCCAGTTACTGCCAAAGTTAATCTGGTATAGAAGCAGGTGGTGTATCCAGGGCCAGTCCTTGTGCAAGCATAGACCACACTTTTTCGATTGGTGATAGATCGGGAGAACAAAGAGGCCAAGAAAGCAATTCAATCTGATGGGTAAAGAACTCTTGAGCATTGTGTGGTATGTGTGGTCGTGCATTTTCATGTTGGAATATGGTTGATGGCAGGCGCTGAATGTATGGGAGGACCACGGGCTCCAACACCTCAGAGATGTAGCGCTGGCTATTCAGTGTACCGGCAATGTGCAATAGAAGGACGTGACAGTGAAATCCAATACCACCCCAAACCATGATACCGGATGCAGGACCAGTGTGGCGAAGCATAACGTAACAATTCAGCAGCCTCTCACCAGGGCCGATCCTAGGGTGTCGACCGCCCGTGTGCGAATACTTAATGTGCCGCCCCTCTAGAGAATTTTTCATATTTTGACTAATATATTTAATTACTTATTATAATACTTACATATTTACTTACTTATTATAATACTTATATGTTTAATTACTTATTATATAATACTCTTATCTATTTAATTATTTATTATAGAACTTACATATTTACTTACTTGTTATAATACTTATATATTTAATTACCTATTATAATACTTACATATTTTTACTTACTTATTATAAAATACTTATGTATTTAATTACTTATTATAGTACTTACATATTTACTTATTTATTATAATATTTATATATTTAATTACTTATTGCAATACTTATACATTTAATTACTTATATTAAGATACTTATATATTTAATTACTTATTGCAATACTTATACATTTAATTACTTATATTAAGATACTTATATATTTAATTACTTATTGCAATACTTATACATTTAATTACTTATATTAAGATACTTATATATTTACTTGCTTATTTTACAATAATTATATATAATTAATATATAATTACTTATTTAATCCTTATATATATTGAGGTTATAAACTCATCTACCTGTCGAAGAGTAAAACGTAAAACATTAACAAAAAGGCAAATAAAATTTGAAGAGCAAAACTTTATTTTTTGATCAGCTAATGGGTTACGATCGCGACAAAAAAACAAGCAAAAACATTACCTTTGAAATAAAAATAGACTTTTCATAATTCGAAAAGCAAAACGCACATAACAGTATTTATTCAGAAAATATACTTTAATAAAAAAGTACTAAAGCACATAAATCTCGTGAAACGAAAAGTATGTAAAGAAAAAAATCAGTTCTACAAAAACTACTTAATAATTAATTATAAAATAACTATTTTGGTTTTCTAGAAAGCAAATTTGTCAATAATTTTGGTGAAATCAATGAGACTTTGAATTCAATAAAGTATGTATCCATATCTGACAGCCTTTCTTGTGTGTGTTGTAGCGTATTGGGTACGAATTCTCACAGTCAGGCTAGAGATATAAATATGTACAATTTATTTACAAGCACATCTCAAAAAACCATCTTACATCCAGACCACGTTTTTACCTTCCGCTTATAGCCCGGAACTCTCAAAAACCGGTCCCTCGCATGTCCCTCTCTAGAGGAGTGTATTCGGAACGTTAGGGGAAAGGCATTTTGAGCAGCCCTTCTCCCCTACAATCTCAGGCTGTACACCATCCGCTTTCCGATTATGACATCATGTGTTGTCATAATAATAATCGTTACAAACTCCTCCTTCCTCTAGAGAGAACTTTTTCTGGTAAAGGAAAAGTTCTGTTCCTTGAAGATCAACTAAAATAATTTCAACTGTCAACAGGAGATATCACTAAAGTTCTAGATGACACTATCTTTTTAACAGAGTACGATTCCCTTCTGGCCAGAATTACATACTACAATACATTAACATATAAAAAATCAAAATAAATGAGAAAATCACAACTTATCTATTAGATATATACAAATTACACTTTATCTAATTAATAACTCAAATCAGTAACTCAATCATATTTATTTACTAAGAATTAATATTTATATACATCATTTTTCTTTCATTAGAATGGTATGAAGAACTAACACTAACATTCTCTAGTTTCAAATTTTAAAGAGAGAAATTAAGAACACACAAACACATACTTCATCTGTCTAAATATGATGTACTTAAATTATAAATATTTTAAATGCAAATGATTCTTCAAACAATAACATAACTCTTTAATACAAGTTCTCTACCTTATTAATAGCCTATATCACAGAAAACTAAATGTTTATACACAAGTATTAATGAAACCAGTTTATCTTATAATTTCTGTTACCATGAAACATATTACACAACATCTTAACACATAATCAAAATCCTATTCATGAACTAAAAAACATCAAACACTTACATCTTAAAATCTACTCTAGAATAATAGTACTGAAATGAATACATCACTATATTAGAGAAATATTTTTCCTTATAACTCTTAGTGAAACATTTTGGTATATGACATGTTTATAATACATATAAGTGTATTAATATATATGGATACAGTATAGAAATATGTATAGAAAGTAAGTATTCTTTCATAAATGTGTTACACATTTTAATATATCAATTTCACTCAATTATAAAATTTTAGCATAAATGCATACATAACATATATGTATCCTTGGTCAAACCTTATGACACATATTAATGAAACAAGAAAAAATATTCAATCGTTTGAATATCATTTACCCCTTTTTTTAGAAAAAATGAAAATAAAGAAATTATGTTCATTATAGAGATGGAAATAAAAATACACTCTTGGGGAATTTATATACAAAAATTTAATCAATCCTACTTAAGACATCTGCATTGGCATGACTTCTCCCTGGTTTATGAATAACTTCAAAATTAAATGGTTGTAGTGCAAGAGACCAACGCATAAGGCGCGGATTTGTTCCTGCATTGGTTTTCAACCAAACTAATGGGTTATGGTCGGACTGAATAATAAATTTCTGTTGTCCATCAAGGTAACAATTAAGTTGCATAAACGATAGCTGCACACTCTTTTTCGGTTGTGCAGTAAACCTTCTCGGCGTCAGAAAATTTCTTGCTAAGGTTCAGGATGGGATGCTCTTCCCCTCTATCATTTCTCTGAGCCAGGACTATTCCAATACCCGTGTCAGAGGCGTCAGTTTGAAGAATAAATTGCCTTTTGAAATCAGGGGCATATAAAACAGGGTTAGGCGACAGTTTTTCCTTCAATTGTACAAAGGATTCTTGACATTCCGAAGTCCAGTCAATGTATCCTTTCTTCGATTTCCCTTTTAACAGTTCTGTTAGTGGTGCTGCTAAACTCGAGAACATTGGGATGTACTGTCTATAATATCCCGCAATTCCCAAAATGGCTCTAACCTGGGTTTTAGTCCTTGGAACTGGAAAATCTAGTATTGTTTGAACTTTCAATTGAGCTGAAGACCTCTTTCCTAACCCTACGACATGACCAAGATATCTAACGCTATCTTGTGCGAATTTACATTTTGCTGGTTTGATTGTTAAACGAGCATTCTGTATCCTTTCCAGTACCTTATCTATGTGGCTTATATGATCGTCCCAGTTTTCTGAAAAAATAGCCACATCGTCTAAATATGGTAGGGCAAACTTCTCACACCCTTGAAGTAGTTCAGCCATCAATCTGCTGAAATAATAGGGCGCATTTTTTAATCCGAATGGTATACGTAATGGACGATAAGTTCCAAAACTAGTGGTGAATGCTGCTAACCTCTGAGCCTTTGGAGTTAAGGGAATCTGCCAATAACCTTTTGTTAAGTCAAGCAAGGTTATATATTTGGCAGCTGCGACGGTTTCAATTCTATGCTCTATATTTGGTAAGGGATAAAACTGAGTTCTTACTACTTCATTCAGTTTCCTATAATCAATGCAAGGCCTAGGATCTCTTCCAGGGGTTTCAACTAAAATCATGAGTGAAGCATAATCTGACTCTCCTATTTCTATTACTTGGTACTTCCACATTTTCTTTATTTCTTCTTGCAATAAATCAGTTTGCCGTGCCGACATTCTGTATGGTTTCGTCCTAATAGGTACATCATTTATCAGTTCAATGTCATGCTCTACCAAGTGCGTTTTTCCTGGTTCATTGGAAAATATTTTAGAATAACGGCATAGGATTTCTTTTAGTTTCTCTATTTGTTGAATATTCAGTCGGTTTTCTAGCTCACTGTGTTCTGTAACTTCATTGAAGTCAAAAATATTCGGGTTAGAATCGATACAGGGAAAGTTTCCTTCTAATTCGTTCGAATCTTCCTTTGCCCTACTGTTAATCATATTTATAAATTCGGCTCTTTTGTAGTACGGCTTCAACATATTTACATGAAAAACTTGATTTGAATCGGTGTTGTTGTTAAAGCTCACCACATAATTCGTCTCTGAAATTTTTTTCTCTATTCTTCCCGGTCCTTTCCACTGCACAGATAGTTTATTAGGTCGATTCATCCTTAACACTAACACTAAATCTCCTTCTGAAAATTCTTGCTTAATAGCATTCTTATCATACCATGCCTTTCTTTTAATTTTCGTTTCTTCCATTTTTTCAATGGCTAATTCCTGACATCTTTTAAGTCGATTTATGAGTTGGAAAACGTATTCCACAACGGGGGTCACCTCTTCCTGTAGTCCCCATCCAATTCTCATACAAAAGAGTTATAGGTGTTCTCAAATTTTTCCCATGGACCAATTAAGCCGGAGTAAAACCTGTGCTTTCATGAGTGATGGTTCATAAAGCGAAAAGTGCAGCTGGCAACTGTTTTTTGCCATTCGGGAGAGGATTCAATGCATATCACTCTTAAGATTCTTTTCAGAGTTCTGTGAAATCTTTCGATGGGATTACTCTGAGGATGATAAACCGAACTTCGAACAACATTTGTTCCAAAGTTTTCAAAAAATACTGATGTTAAAATACTCGTGAATGAAGTTCCCTGGTCCGTTTGTGTGAATTTCCTTAGGAAAACCCATTCTACTGAAGATCTGGAACAAAGCTTCCACAACTGTAGTGGACGCTATATCAGGCATTGGCCCTGCATCAGGGTACTTCGAGGACATGCACATGACAGTTAACAAATATTTATTCCCTGTAGGTCAGTGTTTCTCAAACTGTGGGGCGCGCCCCCCTGGGGGGG
>BMAV01021688.1:0-33749 GCA_019973955.1 Trichonephila inaurata madagascariensis
ATTTGACAAACAAACCCCTATTCGTAATCAGCTTTGAATTCTGTGTAAAAGAATCTAAGTTTACTGAGAATGGTCTGTTTTTAAAATCGGTCGGTAAGTTGGCTTTCAAGCCAAATAGTTCTGTTTTTTCAAGGTGTTTCATTTTTAAAAAAAAGTTACAGGAATTTCGTGAAACGTAGACCAGATTTAGATTTCTGGTCAAATTTCAATGAAATGGGGCACATTGGTAAATTTCTAAGTTATAAAAAAATATAGTGGTGGGATGACACTGAAACAGACTATTGACAGAGGGGACGAATTTCAAAGAAACAATTGGGCATAACTTCTGAACTAATTGGACTTTCGACAAACGCTATACATATTCATGATCAGCGGGTTTAATTCTGTCAAAATAATTAAGTTTAGTAGAATAGGCCTGTTTTTAAAATCGATCCGTAAGTTGGCTTTCAAGACAAATAGGTCGTTTTTTTCAAGATGTTTCATTTTTTAAAAAAATTATAGGAATTTTCCCGTGAAACGTAGACCAGATTTAGATTCCTGGTCAAATTCCAGGAAATGGGACACATTGGTAATTCTAAGTTAAAAAAAAAATAGTGGTGGGCATGACACCCGAAACAGACTATTGACAGAGGGGACGAATTTCAAAGAAACAATTGGGCATAACTTGAACTGATGACTTTCGACAAACGCTATACATATTCGTATCAGCGTTGAATTTGTCAAGAATAACTAAGTTTAGTGAGAATAGGCCTTTTTTAAAAAACGATCCGTAAGTTGGCTTTCAAGACAAATAGGTCGTTTTTTCAAGATGTTTCATTTTAAAAAAAGTTACAGGAATTTTGAAACGTAGACCAGATTTAGATTCCTGGTCAAATTTCAAGTGAAATGGGAAAATTGGTAAATTTCTATTAAAAAATATAGTGGTGGGTGACACTGAAAACGACTATTAAGAGGGACGAATTTCAAAGAAACAATTGGCATAACTTCTGAACTAAATGGAATTTTCGACAAACACCATACATATTCGTAATCAGCGTTGGAATTCTGTCAAGAAAACTAAGTTTAGTGGGGAATAGGCCCTTTTTTAAAATGGGTGGTAAGTAGGCTTTAAGCCAAATAGGGTCAAATTTTTTCAAGATAGTTTCATTTTAAGAAAAAGTTACAGGAATTTCTTTAAACGTAGACTAGATTTAGATTACCTGGTCAAATTTAAAGTGAAATGGGTCACTTTGGGAAGTTTCTAGGGTAAAAAAATAGTGGTGGGCATGACACTGAAACAAACTATACGAGGGACGAATTTCAAAGAAAAATTGGGCATAACTTTTGAACTAAATGGAATTTCGACAAACACCATACATATTCGTAATCAGCTTTGAATTCTGTGTAAGAGAAACTAAGTTTACTGAGAATTGGTCCCGTTTTTAAAATCGGTCGGTAAGTTGGCTTTCAGCCAAATAGGTCTGTTTTTTCAAGGTGTTTCATTTTAAAAAAGTTACAGGAATTTCAGAAACGTAGACCAGATTTTGATTCCTGGTCAAATTTTATGAAATGGGCCACTTTGGTAAGTTTCTAGGGTAAAAAATATAGTGGTGGGCATACACTGAAAACAAACTATACAGAGGGGGCGAATTTAAAAGAAACCCAAATTTCGCATAACTCTGAACTTAATTGGGCTTTCGACAAACGCCATACATATTCGGGATCAGCATTGAATTCCGTGCAAGAGAAACTATGTTTAGTGACAATTGGCCTGTTTTTAAACGGGGTTTGGGAAGTTGGCTTTCGCCAAATAGGTCTGTTTTTTCAAGGTGTTTCATTTTTAAAAAAAAGTCACAGGAATTTCGTGAAACGTAGACCAGATTTAGATTTCTGATCAAATTTTTAGTGAAATGGGTCACTTTGGTAAGTTTCTAGGGTAAAAAAAATATAGTGGTGGGCATGACACTGAAACAAACTATACAGGGGGGACGTATTTCAAAGAAACAATTGGGCATAACTTTTGAACTCTAATTGAAATTTCAAAAAACGCCATACATATTCGAGATCAGCTTTGAATTCTGTGCAAGAAAGACGAAGTTTAGTGAGAATTGGCCTGTTTTTTAAAATCGGTAGGTAAGTTGGCTTTCAAGCCAAATAGGTCGGTTTTTTCAAGGTGTTTCATTTTTAAAAAAAAGTTACAGGAATTTCAGGAAACGGAGAACAAATTTAGATTCCTGGTCAAATTTCGATTGAAATGGGTCACTTTGGTAAGTTTCTAGTGTAAAAAAAATATAGTGGTGGGCATGACACTGAAACAGACTATTGACAGAGGGGACGAATATCAAAGAAACAATTGGGCATAACTTCTGAACTGATTGGAATTTCGACATACGCCATACATATTCGTGATCAGCGTTGAATTCTGGGCAAGAATAACTAAGTTTAGTGAGAATAGGCCTGTTTTTTAAAATGGGTCGGTAAGTAGGCTTTCAAGCCAAATAGGTCGGTTTTTTTAACATGTTTCATTTAAAAAAAGTTACAGGAATTTCGTGAAACGGAGACCAGATTTAGATTCCTGGTCAAATTTCGATTGAAATGGGTCACTTTGGTAAGATTCTAGGGTAAAAAAAAAATTAGTGGTGGGCATAACACTGAAACAAACTATACACAGGGGACGAATTTCAAAGAAACAATTGGGCATAACTTCTGAACTAAATGGAATTTCGACAAACACCATACATATTCGTAATCAGCTTTGAATTCTGTGTAAGAGAAACTAAGTTTACTGAGAATTGGTCTGTTTTTTTAAAATCGGTCGGTAAGTTGGCTTTCAAGCCAAATAGGTCTGTTTTTTCAAGGTGTTTCATTTTTAAAAAAAAGTTACAGGAATTTCGTGAAACGTAGACCAGATTTAGATTTCTGGTCAAATTTCAAGTGAAATGGGACACATTGGTAAATTTCTAAGTTAAAAAAAAATATAGTGGTGGGCATGACACTGAAACAGACTATTGACAGAGGGGACGAATTTCAAAGAAACAATTGGGCATAACTTCTGAACTAATTGGACTTTCGACAAACGCTATACATATTCATGATCAGCGTTGAATTCTGTGCAAGAATAATTAAGTTTAGTAAGAATAGGCCTGTTTTTTAAAATCGATCCGTAAGTTGGCTTTCAAGACAAATAGGTCGTTTTTTTCAAGATGTTTCATTTTTAAAAAAAGTTACAGGAATTTCGTGAAACGTAGACCAGATTTAGATTCCTGGTCAAATTTCAAGTGAAATGGGACACATTGGTAAATTTCTAAGTTAAAAAAAATATAGTGGTGGGCATGACACTGAAACAGACTATTGACAGAGGGGACGAATTTCAAAGAAACAATTGGGCATAACTTCTGAACTGATTGGAACTTCGACAAACGCCATACATATTCGTGATCAGCGTTGAATTCTGTTCAAGAATAACTAAGTTTAGTGAGAATAGGCCTCTTTTTTAAAATGGGTCGGTAAGTAGGCTTTCAAGCCAAATAGGTCAGTTTTTTCAAGATGTTTCATTTTAAAAAAAAGTTACAGGAATTTCTTGAAACGTAGACTAGATTTAGATTCCTGGTCAAATTTTAAGTGAAATGGGTCACTTTGGTAAGTTTCTAGGGTAAAAAAAATATAGTGGTGGGCATGACACTGAAACAAACTATACAGAGGGGACGAATTTCAAAGAAACAATTGGGCATAACTTCTGAACTAAATAGAATTTCGACAAACACCATACATATTCGTAATCAGCTTTGAATTCTGTGTGAGACAAACTAAGTTTACTGAGAATTGGTCTGTTTTTTAAAATCGGTCGGTAAGTTGGCTTTCAAGCCAAATAGGTCTGTTTTTTCAAGGTGTTTCATTTTTAAAAAAAAGTTACAGGAATTTCGTGAAACGTAGACCAGATTTTGATTCCTGGTCAAATTTTAGTGAAATGGGTCACTTTGGTAAGTTTCTAGGGTAAAAAAATATAGTGGTGGGCATGACACTGAAACAAACTATACAGAGGGGACGAATTTAAAAAGAAACAATTGCGCATAACTTCTGAACTAATTGGACTTTCGACAAACGCCATACATATTCGGGATCAGCATTGAATTCCGTGCAAGAGAAACTATGTTTAGTGAGAATTGGCCTGTTTTTAAAACGGGTTGGTAAGTTGGCTTTCAAGCCAAATAGGTCAGTTTTTTCAAGATGTTTCATTTTTAAGAAAAGTTACAGGAATTTCGTGAAACGTAGACCATATTTAGATTCCTGGTGAAATTTCGAGTGAAATGGGTCACTTTGGTAAGTTTCTAGTGTAAAAAAAAAATATAGTGGTGGGTATGACACTGAAACAAACTATACAGAGGGGACGAATTTCAAAGAAACAATTGCGCATAACTTCTGAACTAATTGGAATTTCGACAAATGCCATACATATTCGTGATCAGCATTGAATTCTGTAAAAGAGAAACTAAGTTTAGTGAGAAATGGCCTGTGTTTTAAAATCGGTCGGTAAGTTGGCTTTCAAGACAAATAGGTCTGTTTTTCAAGATGTTCATTTTAAAAAGTTAAAAGGAATTTCGTGAAACGTAGAAGATATTTAGATTCCTGGTCAATTTAAGTGAAATGGGACACTTCGGTAAGTTTCTAAGATAAAAAATATAGAGGTGGGATGACACTGAAAAAAAACTATACAGAGGGGCGAATTTCAAAGAAACAGTTGGGTATAACTTTTGAACTCTAATTGAAATTTCAATAAACGCCATACATATTCGTGATCAGCTTTGAATTTGTGCAAGAAAACGAAGTTTTGTGAGAATTGGCCTTTTTAAATTCGGTCGGTAAGTTGGCTTTCAAAAACCCAAAAAGTCGGTTTTTCAAGGTGTTTCATTTTTAAAAAAGAGTTTCAGGAATTTCAAGAAACGGAGAACAAATTTTGATCCTGGTCACCCGATTGTAATGGGTCACTTTGGTAAGTTTCTGAGTTAAAAAAAAAATAGTGGTGGGATGACACTGAAACAGACTATTGACAGAGGGGGCGAATTTCAAAGAAACTATTCTGCATAATCCTGAACTAATTGACTTTCGACAAACGCTATACATATTCATGATCAGCGTTGAATTCCCGTGCAAGAATAATTAAGTTTAGTAAGAATAGGCCTGTTTTTTAAAAAACGATCCGTAAGTTGGCTTTCAAGATAAATAGGTCGTTTTTCAAGATGTTCTATTTTAAAAAAAATTTCAGGGATTTCGAAACGTAGACCAGATTTAGATTCCTGGTCAAATTTCGGAAATGGGACACATTGGTAAATTCCTGTTAAAAAATATAGTGGTGGGGATGACACTGAAACAGACTATTGACAGAGGGGGCGAATTTCAAAGAAAAAAATTGGGCATAACTCTGAACTGATTGGACCTTCGACAAACGCTATACATATTCTGATCAGCGTTGAATTCTGTTCAAGAATAACTAAGTTTAGTGAGAATAGGCCTTTTAAAATCGATCCGTAAGTTGGTTTTCAAGACAAAAGGTCAGTTTTTCAAGATGTTTCATTTTAAAAAGTTAAGGGAAATTTTTGAAACGTAGACCAGATTTAGATTCCTGGTCAAATTTCAAGTGAAATGGGACAAAATTGGTAAAATTTAAGTTAAAAAATATAGTGGTGGGCATACACGAAACAGACTATTGACAGAGGGGGCGAATTTCAAAGAAACAATTGGGCATAACCTTTAACTAAATGGAATTTCGACAAACACCATCACATTTTGTAATCAGCGTTTAATTTGTTCAAGAATAACAAGTTTTGTGGGGAATAGGCCTCTTTTAAAATGGTCGGTAAGTAGGCTTTTAAGCCAAATAGGTCAGTTTTTTCAAGATGTTTCATTTTAAGAAAAGTTACAGGAATTTCTTGAAACGTAGACTAGATTTAGATTACTGGTCAAATTAAAGTGAAATGGGTCACTTTTTGGGAAGTTTCTAGGGTAAAAAATATAGTGGTGGGCATGACACTGAAACAAACTATACAGAGGGACGAATTTCAAAGAAACAATTGGGCATAACTTCTGAACTAAATGGAATTTCGACAAACACCATAATTTTTCGTAATCAGCTTTGACATCTGTGTAAGAGAAACTAAGTTTACTGGGGAATTGGTCTGTTTTTAAAATCGGTCGGTAAGTTGGCTTTCAAGCCAAAAATAGTCTGTTTTTTCAAGGTGTTTCATTTTAAAAAAGTTACAGGAATTTCAGGAAACGTAGACCAGATTTTGATTCCGGTCAAATTTTTTAAGTGAAATGGGTCACTTTTTGGGAAAATTTTAGGGTAAAAAATATAGTGGTGGGCATGAACCGAAACAAACTTTTACAGAGGGGACGAATTTAAAAGAAACAATTGCGCATAACTTCTGAACTAATTGACTTTCGACAAACGCCATCATATTCGGGATCAGCATTGAATTCCGTAAGAGAAACAGTTTTGTGAGAATTGGCCTGTTTTTAAAAAAGGTTGGTAAGTTTGGGTTTTTCCAAATAGGTCAGTTTTTTTAAGATGTTTATTTTTAAAAATTCAGGAATTTGATAAACGTAGACCATATTTAGACCAGGGAAATTTGAGGAAAAAGGGCCCCTTTGGGGTTTTTTGTGTAAAAAAAAATAGGGGGGGTATGACACTGAAACAAACTATGAGGGAGAATTTCAAAGAAACAATTGGGGTAACTTTAATAAAAAGGAATTTGACAAACACCATCCGTAATCAACTTGAATTTTGTAAAAAACTAAGTTTATGGAGAATTTGGCCCCTTTTTAAAACGGTGGTAAGTTGGCTTTCGCCAAAAATCTGTTTTTTGGGTTTCATTTTTAAAAAAATCAAGGGGGAATTTCAAACGTAGACCAGAAAACGATAAAATTTTTGGGGGAAATGGGTCACTTTGGTAAGTTTCTGGGGGAAAAAAAATGGGTGGGGAACTAAAAAAAACTATACAGGGGAGATTTCAAAGAAACAATTTGGGGATAACTTTTTAACCAATTGAAATTTCAAAAAAGCCATTATTCGAGATCAGCTTTGAATTTTAAGAAAGACAAATTAGGAGAATTGGCCTGTTTTTTTAAAACGGTGGTAAGGGCGCCAAAAAGGTCGGTTTTTTTCGGGGTTTTATTTTTAAAAAAGTTCAGAATTTCAGGAAACGGAGAACAAATTTGAGGTAAATTATTTAAAGGGACGGAATTTCAAAAAAAATATATTGGAGACCTGAAACAACTATTGACAGGGGGAAATTCAAAAAAACCCTTGGGATAACTTAATGATTGAATTTCGACAACGTACATTTTCTGTAGCGGGAAATTTTGGGGAAGAAAACCAATTTAGTGGAATCCTGTTTTTTAAAAGGGTCGGTAAGTAGGTTTGTGGGTGGTTTTTTTAAAAGAAAAAATTTACAGGAATTTCAAAAGGGAAACCCAAATTTGATTCCCCCAAAAAATTTCCCCTTTAAAACACTTTTGGAAGTTCTTTGGGTAAAAAAAAAATTATGGTGGCCAAAACGAAACAAAACTTCCAGGGGGGAATTTCAAAAAAAATTGGGAAATTTTGAACTAAATAATTTCGCAAACCCAATAAATATTCGTAATCAGGGGGTTTGGCATTTGTGAAGAGAATTTTTAGAAATTGGTCTGTTTTTAAAAAATCGGACGGTAATTGGCTTTAAGAAAAGGTCTGTTTTTTTCAAGGTGTTTCATTTTTAAAAAAAATTACAGGAATTTTGAAACGTAGACCAGATTTAATTTTTTTGGGCAAATTTCAAGGGAAAAGGGAACATTGGGAAATTTGTAAAAAAATAGTGGTGGGGGATGAAATGAAACAGACTATTGACAGAGGGACGAATTTCAAAGAAACAATTGGGCAAAAATTTTTGAACTATTTACTTGACAAACGCATCATATTCTGATCAGCGTTGAATTCCCCTTAAAATAATTAAGTTTAGTAAAAAATAGGCCCTTTTTTTAAAATGTCCGTAAGTTGGTTTTCCCTAGGTCGTTTTTTTAAGATGTTTCATTTTTTAAAAAAAATTACAGGAATTTCTTGAAACGTAGACCAGATTTAGATTCCGGGTCAAATTTTAAGTGAAATGGGTCACTTTGGTAAGTTTCTAGGTAAAAAATATAGTGGTGGGCATGACACTGAAACAAACTATACAGAGGGGACGAATTTCAAAGAAACAATTGGGCATAACTTCTGAACTAAAATAGAATTTCGACAAACACATACATATTCGTAATCAGCTTTGAATTCTGTGTGAGACAAACTAAGTTTACTGAGAATTGGTCTGTTTTTTAAAATCGGTCGGTAAGTTGGCTTTCAAGCCAAATAGGTCTGTTTTTTCAAGGTGTTTCATTTTTTAAAAAAGTTACAGGAATTTCGTGAAACGTAGACCAGATTTTGATTCCTGGTCAAATTTTAAGTGAAATGGGTCACTTTGGTAAGTTTCTAGGGTAAAAAAATATAGTGGTGGGCATGACACTGAAACAAACTATACAGAGGGGACGAATTTAAAAGAAACAATTGCGCATAACTTCTGAACTAATTGGACTTTCGACAAACGCCATACATATTCGGGATCAGCATTGAATTCGTGCAAGAGAAACTATGTTTAGTGAGAATTGGCCTGTTTTAAAACGGGTTGGTAAGTTGGCTTTCAAGCCAAATAGGTCAGTTTTTTCAAGATGTTTCATTTTTAAGAAAAGTTACAGGAATTTCGTGAAACGTAGACCATATTTAGATTCCTGGTGAAATTTCGAGTGATAAGGTCACTTTGGTAAGTTTTAGTGTAAAAAATATAGTGGTGGGCATGACACTGAAACAAACTATACAGAGGGGACGAATTTCAAAGAAACAATTGCGCATAACTTCTGAACTAATTGGAATTTCGACAAATGCCATACATATTCGTGATCAGCATTGAATTCTGTAAAAGAGAAACTAAGTTTAGTGAGAAATGGCCTGTGTTTTTAAAATCGGTCGGTAAGTTGGCTTTCAAGACAAATAGGTCTGTTTTTTCAAGATGTTTCATTTTTAAAAAAAAGTTAAAAGGAATTTCGTGAAACGTAGACCATATTTAGATTCCTGGTCAAATTTCAAGTGAAATGGGACACTTCGGTAAGTTTCTAAGTTAAAAAAAATATAGAGGTGGGCATGACACTGAAACAAACTATACAGAGGGGACGAATTTCAAAGAAACAGTTGGGTATAACTTTTGAACTCTAATTGAAATTTCAATAAACGCCATACATATTCGTGATCAGCTTTGAATTCTGTGCAAGAAAAACGAAGTTTTGTGAGAATTGGCCTGTTTTTTAAATTCGGTCGGTAAGTTGGCTTTCAAACCAAATAGGTCGGTTTTTTCAAGGTGTTTCATTTTTAAAAAAGAGTTTCAGGAATTTCAAGAAACGGAGAACAAATTTTGATTCCTGGTCAAATTTCGATTGTAATGGGTCACTTTGGTAAGTTTCGAGTGTAAAAAAAAATATAGTGGTGGGCATGACACTGAAACAGACTATTGACAGAGGGGACGAATTTCAAAGAAACTATTCTGCATAACTTCTGAACTAATTGGACTTTCGACAAACGCTATACATATTCATGATCAGCGTTGAATTCTGTGCAAGAATAATTAAGTTTAGTAAGAATAGGCCTGTTTTTTAAAATCGATCCGTAAGTTGGCTTTCAAGACAAATAGGTCGTTTTTTTCAAGATGTTTCATTTTTAAAAAAAATTACAGGAATTTCGTGAAACGTAGACCAGATTTAGATTCCTGGTCAAATTTCAAGTGAAATGGGACACATTGGTAAATTCTAAGTTAAAAAAAAATATAGTGGTGGGCATGACACTGAAACAGACTATTGACAGAGGGGACGAATTTCAAAGAAACAATTGGGCATAACTTCTGAACTGATTGGACTTTCGACAAACGCTATACATATTCGTGATCAGCGTTGAATTCTGTTCAAGAATAACTAAGTTTAGTGAGAATAGGCCTTTTTTTTAAAATCGATCCGTAAGTTGGCTTTCAAGACAAATAGGTCAGTTTTTTCAAGATGTTTCATTTTAAAAAAAAGTTACAGGAATTTCTTGAAACGTAGACCAGATTTAGATTCCTGGTCAAATTTCAAGTGAAATGGGACACATTGGTAAATTTCTAAGTTAAAAAAAAATATAGTGGTGGGCATGACACTGAAACAGACTATTGACAGAGGGGACGAATTTCAAAGAAACAATTGGGCATAACTTCTGAACTAAATGGAATTTCGACAAACACCATACATATTCGTAATCAGCGTTGAATTCTGTTCAAGAATAACTAAGTTTAGTGAGAATAGGCCTCTTTTTTAAAATGGGTCGGTAAGTAGGCTTTCAAGCCAAATAGGTCAGTTTTTTCAAGATGTTTCATTTTAAGAAAAAGTTACAGGAATTTCTTGAAACTGACTAGATTTAGATTACTGGTCAAATTTAAAAGTGAAATGGGTCACTTTGGTAAGTTTCTAGGGTAAAAATATAGTGGTGGGCATGACACTGGGAAAAAAACTATACAGAGGGACGAATTTCAAAAAAAACAATTGGGCATAACTTCGAACTAAATGGAATTTCGACAAACACCATACATATTCGTAATCAGCTTTGACATCTGTGTAGAGAAACTAAGTTTACTGAGGTTTGGGCTGTTTTTTTAAAATCGGTCGGTAAGTTGGCTTTCAAGCCAAATAGGTCTGTTTTTTCAAGGTGTTTCATTTTTAAAAAAAGTTACAGGAATTTCGTGAAACGTAGACCAGATTTTGATTCCTGGTCAAATTTTAAGTGAAATGGGTCACTTTGGTAAGTTTCTAGGGTAAAAAAAATATAGTGGTGGGCATGACACTGAAACAAACTATACAGAGGGGACGAATTTAAAAAGAAACAATTGCGCATAACTTCTGAACTAATTGGACTTTCGACAAACGCCATACATATTCGGGATCAGCATTGAATTCCGTGCAAGAGAAACTATGTTTAGTGAGAATTGGCCTGTTTTTAAAACGGGTTGGTAAGTTGGCTTTCAAGCCAAATAGGTCAGTTTTTTCAAGATGTTTCATTTTTAAGAAAAGTTACAGGAATTTCGATAAACGTAGACCATATTTAGATTCCAGGTGAAATTTCGAGTGAAATGGGTCACTTTGGTAAGTTTTTAGTGTAAAAAAAAAATATAGTGGTGGGTATGACACTGAAACAAACTATACAGAGGGGACGAATTTCAAAGAAACAATTGGGCATGTAACTTGAACTAAAATGGAATTTTCGACAAACAATTCATACATATTCGTAATCAACTTGAATTCTGTGTGTAAGAGAAACTAAGTTTACTGAGAATTGGTCTGTTTTTAAAATCGGTCGGTAAGTTGGCTTTCAAGCCAAATAGGTCTGTTTTTTCAAGGTGTTTCATTTTTAAAAAAAAGTCACAGGAATTTCGTGAAACGTAGACCAGATTTAGATTTCTGATCAAATTTTTAGTGAAATGGGTCACTTTGGTAAGTTTCTAGGGTAAAAAAATTGCGGGCATGACACTGAAAACAAACTATACAGGGGGGGACGTATTTCAAAGAAACAATTAAGTATAACTTTTGAACTTAATTGAAATTTCAAAAACGCCATACATATTCGGAGAGATCAGCTTTGAATTCTGTGCAAGAAAGACGAAGTTTCTAGTGAGAATTGGCCTGTTTTTAAAAATCGTAGGTAAGTTGGCTTTCGCCGTTAGGTCGGTTTTTCTGCTGTTTCATTTAAAAAAGTTACAGGAATTTCAGGAAACGGAGAACAAATTTAGATTCCTGGTCACCCCTCTGATTGAAATGGGTCACTTTGCAAGTTTCTAGTGTAAAAAAATATAGTGGTGGGCATGACACTGAAACAGACTATTGACAGAGGGGACGAAACATCAAAGAAACAATTAAGCATAACTTCTGAACTGATTGGAATTTCGACATACGCCATACATATTCGTGATCAGCGTTGAATTCTGGGCAAGAATAACTAAGTTTAGTGAGAATAGGCCTGTTTTTTAAAATGGGTTTGGTAAGTAGGCTTTCAAGCCAATAGGTCGGTTTTTAACATGTTTCCATTTAAAAAGTTACAGGAATTTTCAGAAACGGAGACCAGATTTAGATTCCTGGTCACCCCTGATTGAAATGGGTCACTTTGGTAAGATTCTAGGGTAAAAAAAATTAGTGGTGGGCATAACACTGAAACAAACTATACACAGGGGACGAATTTCAAAGAAACAATTGGGCATAACTTCTGAACTAAATGGAATTTCGACAAACACCATACATATTCGTAATCAGCTTTGCATTCTGTGTGTAAGAGAATCTAAGTTTACTGAGAATTGGTCTGTTTTTTTAAATCGACGGTAAGTTGGCTTTCAAGCCAACAGGCTCCAGAAAGTTTTTCAAGGTGTTTCATTTTTAAAAAAGTTACAGGAATTTCGTGAAACGTAGACCAGATTTAGATTTCTGGTCACCGCGAAATGGGACACATTGGTAAATTTCTAAGTTATAAAAAAAAAATAGTGGTGGGCATGACACTGAAACAGACTATTGACAGAGGGGACGAATTTCAAAGAAACAATTGGGTATAACTTCTTGAACTAATTGATCTCGACAAACGCTATACATATTCATGATCAGCGCGTTGAATTCTGTGCAAGAATAATTAAGTTTAGTAAGAATAGGCCTGTTTTTTAAAATCGATCCGTAAGTTGGCTTTCAAGACAAATAGGTCGTTTTTTTCAAGATGTTTCATTTTAAAAAAGTTACAGGAATTTTCGTGGAAACGTAGACCAGATTTAGATTCCTGGTCAAATTTCAAGTGAAATGGGACACATTGGTAAATTTCTAAGTTAAAAAAAAATATAGTGGTGGGCATGACACTGAAACAGACTATTGACAGAGGGGACGAATTTCAAAGAAACAATTGGGCATACAACTTCTGAACTGGATTGAACTTCTGACAACGCCATACATATTCGTGATCAGCGTTGAATTTCTGTTCAAGAATAACTAAGTTTAGTGAGAATAGGCCTCTTTTTAAAATGGGTCGGTAAGTAGGCTTTCAAGCCAAATAGGTCAAGTTTTTTTCCCAAGATGTTTCATTTCCTAAAAAAAGTTACTATGAATCTCTTTTGAAACGTAGACAAGATTTAGATTCCTGGTCAAATTTTAAGTGAAATGGGTCACTTTGGTAAGTTTCTAGGTAAAAATATAGTGGTGGGCATGACACTGAAACAAACTATACAGAGGGACGAATTTCAAAGAAACAATTGGGCATAACTTCTGAACTAAATAGAATTTCCGACAAACACCATACATATATTCGTAATCAGCTTGAATTCTGTGAGACAAACTAAGTTTACTGAGAATTGGTCTGTTTTTTAAAATCGGTCGGTAAGTTGGCTTTCAAGCCAAATAGGTCTGTTTTTTCAAGGTGTTTCATTTTTAAAAAAGTTACAGGAATTTTGTGAAACGTAGACCAGATTTTTGATTCTGGTCAAATTTAAGTGAAATGGGTCACTTTTGGTAAGTTTCTAGGTAAAAAAAATATAGTGGTGGGCATGACACTGAAACAAACTATACAGAGGGGACGAATTTAAAAAGAAACAATTGCGCATAACTTCTGAACTAATTGACTTTCGACAAACGCCATACATATTCGGATCAGCATTGAATTCCGTGCAAGAGAAACTATGTTTAGTGAGAATTCAGCCTGTTTTTAAACGGGTTGGTAAGCTGGTTTTCAAGCCAAATAGGTCAGTTTTTTCAAGATGTTTCATTTTTAAGAAAAAGTTACAGGAATTCTCAGAAACGTAGACCATATTTAGATTCCTGGTGAAATTTCGAGTGAAATGGGTCACTTTGGTAAGTTTATAGTGTAAAAAAAAAAATATAGTGGTGGGTATGACACTGAAACAAACTATACAGAGGGGACGAATTTCAAAGAAACAATTGCGCATAACTTCTGAACTAATTGGAATTTCGACAAATGCCATACATATTCGTGATCAGCATTGAATTCTGTAAAAGAGAAACTAAGTTTAGTGAGAAATGGCCTGTTTTTTAAAATCGGTCGGTAAGTTGGCTTTCAAGACAAATAGGTCTGTTTTTTCAAGATGTTTCATTTTAAAAAAAGTTAAAAGGAATTTCAGAAACGTAGAAGATATTTAGATTCCTGGTCAAATTTCAAGTGAAATGGGACACTTCTGGTAAGTTTTAAGATAAAAAATATAGAGGTGTGGGTAGCGACACTGAAACAAACTATACAGAGGGGACGAATTTCAAAGAAACAGTTGGGTATAACTTTTGAACTCTAATTGAAATTTCAATAAACGCCATACATATTCGTGATCAGCTTTGAATTCTGTGCAAGAAAACGAAGTTTTGTCAGAATTGGCCTGTTTTTTAAATTCGGTCGGTAAGTTGGTTGGCTTTCAAAACCAAATAGGTCGGTTTTTTTCAAGGTTTCATTTTTTAAAAAGAGTTTCAGGGAATTTCAAGAAACGGAGAACAAATTTTGATTCCTGGTCAAATCTCTGATTGTAATGGGTCACTTTGGTAAGTTTCGAGGTAAAAAAAATATAGTGGTGGGCATGACACTGAAACAGACTATTGGACAGAGGGGACGAATTTCAAAGAAACTATTCTGCATAACTTCTGAACTAATTGACTTTCGACAAACGCCATACATATTCGTAATCAGCTTTGAATTCTGTGCAAGAGAAACGAAGTTTAGTGAGAATTGGCCTGTTTTTTAAAATCGGTCCGTAAGTTGGCTTTTAAGACAAATAGGTCGTTTTTTTCAAGATGTTTCATTTAAAAAAAAGTTACAGGAATTTTCAGGAAACGGAGACCAGATTTAGACTCTGGTCAAATTTAAGTGAAATGGGTCACTTTTGTAAGTTTCTAGGGTAAAAAAAATAGTGGTGGGCATGACACTGAAACAAACTATACAGGGGATGTATTTCAAAGAAAAAAAATTGGGCATAACTTCTGAACAATTTGACTTCGACAAACGCCATACATATTCGTGATCAGCGTTGAATTCTGTGCAAGAATAACTAAGTTTAGTAAGAATAGGCCTGTTTTTTAAAATCGGTCCGTAAGTTGGCTTTCAAGACAAATAGGTCGTTTTTTTCAAGATGCTCTTACTTTTAAAAACAGTTACAGGAATCTCCGTGAAACGTAGACCAGATTTAGTTTCCTGGTCAAATTTCAGCGAAATGGGACACTTTGGTACCCCTAAGTTAAAAAATATAGTGGTGGGCATGACACTGAAACAGACTATTGACAGAGGGGTCGAATTTCAAAGAAACAGTTGGGTATAACTTTTGAACTAATTGGAATTTTGACAAACGCCATACATATTTGTGATCAGCTTTGAATTCTGTGCAAGAGAAACGAAGTTTAGTGAGAATTGGCCTGTTTTTTAAAATCGGTCGGTAAGTTGGCTTTCAAACCAAATAGGTCGGTTTTTTCAAGGTGTTTCATTTTTAAAAAAAGTTACAGGAATTTCATGAAACGGAGAACAAATTTTGATTCCTGGTCAAATTTCGATTGAAATGGGTCACTTTTAAAAGTTTCTAGTGTAAAAAATATAGTGGTGGGTACGACACTGAAACAGACTATTGACAGAGGGTCGAATTTCAAAGAAACAGTTGGGTATAACTTGAACTAATTGGAATTTTGACAAACGCCATACATATTTGTGATCAGCTTTGAATTCTGTGCAAGAGAAACGAAGTTTAGTGAGAATTGGCCTGTTTTTTAAAATCGGTCCGTAAGTTGGCTTTCAAGACAAATAGGTCGTTTTTTTCAAGATGTTTAATTTTTTAAAAAAAGTTACAGGAATTTCGTGAAACGTAGACCAGATTTAGATTCCTGGTCAAATTTCGAGTTAAATGGGTCACTTTGTGGTAAGTTTCTAGGGTAAAAAAAAATATAGTGGTGGGCATGACACTGAATCAAACTATTGATTGAGGACGAATTTCAAAAAAAAAAAAAAACAGTTGCGCATAACTTCTGAACCATTTGGAATTCGACAAACGCCAAGGTATATTCGCTGTGATCAGCATTGAATTCTGTAAAAGAGAAACCAAGTTTAGTGGAGAATTGGCCTGTTTTTTTAAAAATCGGTCGGTAAGTTGGCTTTCGCCAAATAGGTCTGTTTTTTTCAAGGTGTTTCATTTTTTAAAAAAAGTTACAGGAATTTCGTGAAACGTAGACCAGATTTAGATTCCTGGTCAAATTTTTAGTGAAATGGGACACTTTGGTAAATTTCTAAGTTAATAAAATATAGAGGTGGGTATGACACTGAAAACAGACTATTGACAGAGGGGACGAATTTCAAAGAAACAGTTGGGTATAACTTTGAACTAATTGAAATTTCAACAAACGCCATACTTATTCGTGATCAGCTTTGAATTGTGTGCAAGAAAAACAAAGTTTAGTGAGAATTGGCATGTTTTTTAAAATCGGTCGGTAAGTTTGCTTTCAAGCCAAATAGATCGGTTTTTTCAAGGTGTTTCATTTTTAAAAAAAAGTTACAGGAATTTCATGAAACGGAGAACAAATTTAGATTCCTGGTCAAATTTCGATTGAAATGGGTCACTTGGGTAAGTTTCTATTGTAAAAAAAAAAATAGTGGTGGGCATGACACTGAAACAAACTATACAGAGGGGACGAATTTCAAAGAAACAATTGGGCATAACTTCTGAACTAAATGGAATTTTGACAAAAGCCATACATATTCGTGGATCAGCTTTGAATTCTAGGCAAGAGAAAATGAAGCTTAGTGAGAATTGGCCTCGTTTTTAAATCGGTCGGTAAGTTGGCTTTCAAGCCAAATAGGTCTGTTTTACAAGGTGTTTCATTTTTAAAAAAGTTATGAATTTCAGAAACGTAGACCAGATTTAGATTCCTGGTCAAATTTTAGTGAAATGGAACACTTTTGGTAAATTTCTAGGGTAAAAAAATAGTGTTGGCATAACACTGAAACAAACTATACAGAGGGACGCATTTAAAAAAGAAACAATTGCGCATAACTTCTGAACTATTTGAATTCTCGATTGAAACGCCATACATATTCGTGATCAGCATTGAATTCTGTAAAAGAAAACTAAATTTAGTGAGAATTGGCCTGTTTTTTAAAATCAGTCGGTAAGTTGGCTTTCAAGACGAATATGTCGGTTTTTCAAGGTGTTTTTCATTTTAAAAAAAGTTACAGGAATTTCAGAAACGTAGACCAGATTTTATTCCTGGTCAAATTTTTAATGAAATGGGACACTTTGGTAAATTTCTAAGTTAAAAAAATATAGTGGTGGGTACGACACTGAAACAGACTATTGACAGAGGGCACGAATTTCAAAGAAACAGTTGGGTATAACTTTTGAACTAATTGGAATTTCGACAAACGCCATACATATTCGTGATCAGCTTTGAATTCTGTGCAAGAGAAATGAAGTTTAGTGAGAATTGGCCTGTTTTTTAAAATCGGTCGGTAAGTTGGCTTTCAAGCCAAATAGGTCGGTTTTTTCAAGAAGATGTTTCATTTTTAAAAAAAAGTTACAGGAATTTCGTGAAACGTAGACTAGATTTAGATTCCTGGTCAAATTTTAAGTGAAATGGGACACTTTGGTAAATTTCTAAGTTAAAAAAAAATATAGTGGTGGGCATGACACTGAAACAGACTATTGACAGAGGGCACGTGAATTTCAAAGAAACAGTTGGGTATAACTTTTTTGAACTAATTGGAATTTTCGACAAATGCCATACATATTCGTGATCAGCATTGAATTTGTAAAAGAGAAAACTAAGCTTAGTGAGAATGGCCTGTGTTTTAAAATCGGTCGGTAAGTTGGCTTTCAAGACAAATAGGTCTGTTTTCAAAATGTTTCATTTTAAAAAAAATTAAAAAGAATTTCGTGAAACGTAGAAGATATTTAGATTCCCGGTCAAATTTCAAGGGAAAAGGGACACTTGGAAATTTCAAGATAAAAAAAATTTGAGGTGGGGCATGACACTGCAAAACTTACAGAGGGACGAATTTCAAAGAAACGGGGGATAACTTTTTAACTCTAATTGAAATTTCAAAAAACCCATACATATTCGTGATCAGCTTTGAATTCTGTGCAAGAAAAAAGAAGTTTTTTTTGAGTTTGGCCTGTTTTTAAATTTGGTCTAAGTTGGCTTTCAAACCAAATAGGTCGGTTTTTTTAAAGGGGTTTCATTTTTAAAAAAAATTTCAGGAATTTCAAAAACGGAGAACAAAATTTTGATTCCCGGTCAAATTTTGATTGTAATGGGTCACTTTGGTAAGTTTCAGTGTAAAAAAATAGTGGTGGGCATGACACTGAAACAGACTATTGACAGGGGACAATTTAAAAAAATATTCTGCATAACTTCTGAACTAATTGGGTTTCGACAAACGCCATACATATTCGTGATCAGCATTGAATTCTGTAAAAAAAAACTGTTTAGTGAGAAATGGCCTGCGTTTTAAAAAACGGTCGTAAAATTGGCTTTCAAGACAAATAGGTTTTTTCAAGGTGTTTTATTTTTAAAAAAATTACAGGAATTTCGGGAAAAAGTAGACCAGATTTAGATTCCTGGTCAAATTTTTTAGTGAAATGGGACACTTTGGTAAATTTCTAAGTTAAAAATATAGTGGTGGGGATGACACAAAAAAGCTATTGACAGAGGGAAATTTCAAAGAAACAATTTGGCTTAACTTCGAACTGATTGGGTTTTTGACAAACGCCATACATATTCGTGATCAGCGTTGAATTCTGTGCAAGAGAAACTAAGTTTAGTGAGAATTGGCCTGTTTTTTAAAATCGGTCGGTAAGTTGGCTTTCAAACCAAATAGGTCGGTTTTTTCAAGGTGTTTCATTTTTAAAAAAAAGTTACAGGAATTTCATGAAACGGAGAACAAATTTTGATTCCTGGTCAAATTTCGATTGAAATGGGTCACTTTAAAAAGTTTCTAGTGTAAAAAAAAATATAGTGGTGGGCATGACACTGAAACAGACTATTGACAGAGGGGACGAATTTCAAAGAAACTATTCTGCATAACTTCTGAACTAATTGGACTTTCGACAAACGCCATACATATTCGTAATCAGCTTTGAATTCCGTGCAAAGAGAAACGAAGTTTAGTGAGAATTCCCGTTTTTTTAAAATCGGTCCGTAAGTTGGCTTTCAAGACAAATGGTCGTTTTTTTTAAGATGTTTAATTTTTTAAAAAAATTACAGGAATTTCGTGAAACGTAGTCCAGATTTGATTCCTGGTCAAATTTCGGGAAATGGGTCACTTTGGGGAAGTGTCTAGGGTAAAAAAAAAATAGTGGTGGGATGAACTGAATCAAACTATTGACAGAGGGAAATTTCAAAAACAGTTGCCATAACTGAACTATTTGGAATTTCGACAAACGCCATACATATTCGTGATCAGCATTGTTTGAAAAGAAACAAGTTTAGTGAGAATTGGCCTGTTTTTTAAAAAATGGTCGGGAAGTTGGCTTTCGCCAAATAAGTCTTTTTTACAAGGTGTTTTATTTTTTTAAAAAAATTCAGAATTTCTAGAAAGTGAAGATTTAGATTCCCGGGCAAATTTTTAGTGAAATGGGGCACTTTGGTAAACTAAGTTAATAAAAATATAAGGGGGGCATGACACTGAAACGCTATTGACAGGGGACAATTTCAAAAAAAAGTTGGGTATAACTTTGAACTAATTTAAATTTCAACAAACGCCATACTTATTCGTGATCAGCTTTGTTTTGTGCAAGAAAAACAAAATTTTTTGAAATTGGCATGTTTTTTAAAAAACGGTCGGGAAGTTTTTTGCCAAATAGATCGGTTTTCAAGGTGTTTATTTTAAAAAAAATTACAGGAATTTCATGAAACGGAGAAAAAATTTGATTCCGGTCAAATTTCTTTGAAATGGGTCACTTGGGTAAGTTTCTATTGTAAAAAAAAAAGTGGTGGGATGACACTGAAACAAACTATACAGAGGGACGAATTTCAAAAAGGGAAAAAATTGGGCATAACTTCAATAAATGGAATTTCGACAAAAGCCATACATATTCGTGATCAGCTTTGGCGGGAAAGAAATGAAGTTTAGTGGAACCTTTTTTTTAAAAACCCGGGAAGTTGGCTTTCGCCAAATAAAATCTTTTTTACAAGGTGTTTCATTTTTAAAAAAGTTACAGGAATTTGTGAAACGTAGACCGATTTGATTCCCCGGGCAAATTTTTGTGAAATGGAACACTTTTGGAAACTAGGGTAAAAAAAAAGTGTTGGGCATAACACTGAAAAAAAAACTATACAAAGGGGGCATTTAAAAAGAAACAACCATAATTCTGAACTATTTGGAATTTCGACAAAGCCCTACATATTAGTGATCAGCATTTTTAATTCTGTAAAAAAAAAAACTAAATTTAGTGAGAAAATTTGGGCCCGTTTTTTAAAATCAGTCGGTAAATTGGTTTCAAGACGAATATGTCGGTTTTTTTAAGGTGTTTCATTTTTAAAAAAAAATTACAGGGAAATTTTTGAAACTGACCAATTTTTCCTGGTCAAATTTTTAATGAAATGGGACACTTTGGTAAATTTTTAAGTTAAAAAAAAAAAATAGGGGGGGATGACACTGAAACAGACTATTGACAGGGGGCACGAATTTCAAAGAAACAGTTGGGTATAACTTTTGAACTAATTGGGAAATTTTGACAAACGCCATACATATTCGTAATCACTTTGAATTCTGTGCAAGAGAAATAAGTTTTAGTTTGGGCCCGTTTTTAAAATCGGTCGGTAAAAATTGGCTTTTAAGCCAAATGGTCGTTTTCAAGAAGATGTTTCATTTTTAAAAAAATTCAGGGAAATTTTGTGAAACGTAGACTAGATTTAGATTCCCGGTCAAAATTTTGGGGGAAATGGGTCACTTTGGGAAGTTTCTAGGGTAAAAAAAAAAGTGGTGGGCATGACACAAACAAACTATACAGAGGGGGCGAATTTAAAAGAAACAATTGCGCATAACTTCGAACTAATTGACTTTCGACAAACGCCATACATATTCGTTATCGCATTGAATTCCCGGGGGAGAAACTAAGTTTCGTGGAATTGGCCTGTTTTTTTAAAAACGGTCGGTAAGTTGGCTTTTAAGCCAAATAGGTCGGTTTTCAAGGTGGCATTTTAAAAAAGTTACAGGAATTTCAAACGTAGACCAGATTTAGATTCCTGGTCAAATTTCAGGAAATGGGTCACTTTTGGGAAGTTTTTAGGGGAAAAAAAAGTGGTGGGGATGACACTGAAACAGACTATTGACAGAGGGACGTTCAAAAAAAACAATTGGGCATAACTTCGAAAGGTTGAAATTTTGACATACGCCATACATATTCGTGATCAGCGTTGAATTCTGGGCAAGAATAACTAAGTTTTTGTGAGAATAGGCCTGTTTTTAAAAAGGGTCGGGAAGTAAAAATTTCAAAAACCAAATAAAGGGCCGGTTTTTTTTGATGTTTCATTTTTAAAAAAATTACAGGGAAATTTTAGAAACGGAGACCAGATTTAGATTCCTTTGGGCAAATTTAATGAAATGGGTCACTTTGGGAAGTTTTTAGGGTAAAAAAAAATAGTGGTGGGCATAAAACTGAAACAAACTATACAAGGGGGGGAAATTTTAAAAAAAAAATTGGGCATAACTTTTGAACTAAATTTTTTTTTCGACAAACCCCATACATATTCGTAAACAGCTTTTAATTTTGTGAAGAAAACTGGGGTTTTGAAATTGGCCCGTTTTTTTTAAAAATCGGTCGGGGAAGTTTGGCTTTCAAGCCCAAAAAGGTCGTTTTTTTAAGGTGTTTCATTTTTAAAAAAAAATTACAGGAATTTCGTGAAACGGAAAACCCAAATTTTGTTTCCCGGTCAAATTTCGAGTGAAATGGGTCACTTTGTGGTAAGTTTCTAGGGTAAAAAATATAGTGGTGGGCATGACACTGAAACAAACTATTGACAGAGGGGACGAATTTCAAAGAAACAGTTGGGTATAACTGTTGAACTAATTGGAATTTCGTCAAACGCCATACATATTCGTGATCAGCTTTGAATTCTATGCAAGAGAAACGAAGTTTAGTGAGAAATGGCCTGTTTTTTAAAATCGGTCGGTAAGTTGGCTTTCAAGCCAAATAGGTCGGTTTTTTGAAGAAGATGTTTCATTTTTAAAAAAAAGTTAAAAGGAATTTCGTGAAACGTAGACCATATTTAGATTCCTGGTCAAATTTCAAATGAAATGGGACACTTTGGTAAGTTTCTAGGGTAAAAAAAAATTAGTGGTGGGCATGACACTGAAACAAACTATACAGAGGGACGAATTTCAAAGAAACAATTGGGCATAACTTCTGAACTAATTGGAATTTTGACAAACGCCATACATATTCGTGATCAGCTTTGAATTCTGTGCTAGAGAAATGAAGTTTAGTGAGAATTGGCCTGTTTTTTAAAATCGGTCGGTAAGTTGGCTTTTAAGCCAAATAGGTCGGTTTTTTCAAGCTGTTTCATTTTTAAAAAAGTTACAGGAATTTCGTGAAACGTAGACCAAATTTAGATTCCTGGTCAAATTTCGAGTGAAATGGGTCACTTAATGGTAAGTTTCTAGGGTAAAAAAAAATATAGTGGTGGGCATGACACTGAAACAGACTATTGACAGAGGGGACGAATTTCAAAGAAACAATTGGGCATAACTTCTGAACTGATTGGATTTTCGACAAACGCCATACATATTCGTGATCAGCGTTGAATTCTGTGCAAGAATAACTAAGTTTAGTGAGAATAGGCCTGTTTTTTAAAATAGGTCGGTAAGTAGGCTTTCAAGCCAAATAGGTCTGTTTTTTCAAGATGTTTTATTTTAAAAAAAAGTTACAGGAATTTCGTAAAACGGAGACCAGATTTAGATTCCTGGTCAAATTTCGAGTGAAATGGGTCACTTTGGTAAGTTTCTAGGGTAAAAAAATAGTGGTGGGCATGAAACTGAAACAAACTATACAGAGGGGACGAATTTCAAAGAAACAATTGGGCATAACTTCTGAACTAAATGGAATTTCGACAAACACCATACATATTCGTAATCAACTTGAATTCTGTGTAAGAGAAACTAAGTTTACTGAGAATTGGTCTGTTTTTTAAAATCGGTCGGTAAGTTGGCTTTCAAGCCAAATAGGTCTGTTTTTTCAAGGTGTTTCATTTTTAAAAAAAAGTCACAGGAATTTCGTGAAACGTAGACCAGATTTAGATTTCTGATCAAATTTTTAGTGAAATGGGTCACTTTGGTAAGTTTCTAGGGTAAAAAAAAAATAGTGGTGGGCATGACACTGAAACAAACTATACAAAGGGGACGAATTTAAAAAGAAACAATTGCGCATAACTTCTGAACTAATTGGACTTTCGACAAACGCCATACGTATTCGTGATCAGCATTGAATTCCGTGCAAGAGAAACTATGTTTCGTTAGAATTGGCCTGTTTTTTAAAATCGGTCGGTAAGTTGGCTTTTAAGCCAAATAGGTCGGTTTTTTCAAGCTGTTTCATTTTTAAAAAAGTTACAGGAATTTCGTGAAACGTAGACCAAATTTAGATTCCTGGTCAAATTTCGAGTGAAATGGGTCACTTTGTGGTAAGTTTCTAGTGTAAAAAAAAATATAGTGGTGGGCATGACACTGAAACAGACTATTGACAGAGGGGACGAATTTCAAAGAAACAATTGGGCATAACTTCTGAACTGATTGATTTTCGACAAACGCCATACATATTCGTGATCAGCGTTGAATTCTGTAAAGAATAATCCAAGTTTAGTGAGAATAGGCCTGTTTTTTAAAATGGGGCGGTAAGTAGGCTTTCAAGCCAAATAGGTCGGTTTTTTCAAGATGTTTCATTTAAAAAAAAAGTTACAGGAATTTCAGGAAACGGAGACCAGATTTAGATTCCTGGTCAAATTCTTATGAATGGGTCACTTTGGTAAGTTTCAGGGTAAAAAATATAGTGGTGGGCATGACACTGAAACAAACTATACAGGGGGGATGTATTTCAAAGAAAGAATTGGGCATAACATCTGAACTAATTTGACTTTCGACAAACGCCATACATATTCGTGGATCAGCGTTGAATTCAGCAAGAATAACTAAGTTTAGTAAGAATAGGCCTGTTTTTAAAAATCGGTCCGTAAACTGGCTTCGTCAAATAGGTCGTTTTTTCAAGATGTTTCATTTTTAAAAAAAAGTTACAGGAATTCTGTGAAACGCAGACCAGATTTAGTTTCCCTGGTCAAATTTCAAGTGAAATACACACTCTGGTAAATTTCTAAGTTAAAAAAATATAGTGGTGGGCATGACACTGAAACAGACTATTGACAGAGGAATCAAAATGTTGAAACAAAAGTTGGGTATAACTTTTGAACTAATGGGAATTTTGACAAACGCCATACATATTTGTGATCAGCTTTGAATTCTGTGCAAGAGAAATGAAGTTTAGTGAGAATTGGCCTGTGTTTTTTAAAATCGGTCCGTAAGTTGGCTTTCAAGACAAATAGGTCGTTTTTTTCAAGATGTTTAATTTTTAAAAAAGTTACAGGAATTTCGTGAAACGTAGACCAGATTTAGATTCCTGGTCAAATTTCGAGTGAAATGGGTCACTTTGGTAAAGTTTCAGGGTAAAAAAAAATAGTGGTGGGCATGAAACTGAAACAAACTACATACAGAGGGGACGAATTTCAAAGAAAACAATTAAGTACAAACTTCTGAACTAAATAATTTCGACAAACACCATACATATTCGTAATCAACTTGAATTCTGTGTGTAAGAGAAACCAAGTTTACTGAGAATTGGTCTGTTTTAAAAATCGGCCGGTAAGTTGGCTTTCGCCAAATAGGTCTGTTTTTTTCAAGCAGTGTTTCATTTTTAAAAAGTCACAGGAATTTCTTGGGAACGGTGGATCAGATTTAGATTTCTGATCAAATTTTAGTGAAATGGGTCACTTTGCAAGTTTCTAGGGTAAAATATAGTGTGGCATGACACTGGTTCAAAACTATACAGGGGGACGTATTTCAAAGAACAATTACATAACTTTTGAATCCTACTCAGCCTCAAAAACGCCATACATATTCGAGATCAGCTTTGAATTCCCAGTAAGAAAGTATGAAGTTTAGTGAGAATTGGCCTGTTTTTTAAAATCGGTAGGTAAGTTGGCTTCGCCAAATAGGTTTGTTTTTTCTTGCTGCGGGCTTCATTTTAAAAAAAAGTTACAGGAATTTCAGGAAACGGAGAACAAATTTAGATCCCTGGTCAAATTTCGATTGAAATGGGTCACTTTGGTAAGTTTCTAGTGTAAAAAAAATATAGTGGTGGGCATGACACTGAAACAGACTATTGACAGAGGGGATGAATTTCAAAGAAACAATTGGGCATAACTTCTGAACTGATTGGAATTTCGATACGCCATATATATTCGTGATCAGCGCTTGAATCTCTGGGCAAGAATAACTAAGTTTAGTGAGAATAGGCCTGTTTTTTAAAATGGGTCGGTAAGTAGGCTTTCAAGCCAAATAGGTCGTTTTTAACATGTTTATTAAAAAGTTAAAATTTGTGAAACGGAGACCAATTGACCTGGTCAAATTTCGATGTGAAATGGGTCACTTTGGTAAGATTCTGGGGAAAAAAAAAATTTGTGGTGGGCATAAAACTGAAACAAACTATACACAGGGACGAATTTCAAAGAAACAATGCATAACTTTGGGGAAATAAATGGAATTTCGACAAAACCAACATATTCGTAATCGCTTTGAATTCTTTTGAAATCAAGTTTTCCAGGGGCCCGTTTTTTTAAAAAGGCCGGGAAGTTTGGCTTTTAACCGGCAAGGGTTTTTTTTAAAAAAAATTCGGCAGGGCGGACCAATTTAATTTTTGGAAAAACAAAGAAATGGGACACATTGGTAAATTTCTGTTTTAAAAAATAGTGGTGGGAATGACACTGAAAAAGACTATTGACAGAGGGACGAATTTCAAAGAAACAATTGGGCATAACTTCAAACAAATTGACTTTCGAAAAACCCCAACATATTCTGATCAGCGTTGAATTCTGTCAAAAATAATTGCAGTAAGAATGGGCCTGTTTTTTAAAATCGACCAAGATTTTTCAAGACAAATAGGTCTTTTTTTCAAGATGTTTCTTTTTTAAAAAAAAGTTACAGGAATTTCGTGAAACGTAGACCGATTTAGATTCCGGTCAAATTTCGGAAAAGGGAAACACAGGAAAATTTCGAAAAAATATAGGGTGGGCATGACACTGAAACAGACTGTTGACGAGGGGACAAATTTCGAAAAAAGAAATTTAAACTAATTGAATTTGACAAATGCCATACATATTCGTGATCACTTGAATTTTTGTAAAAAAACTGTTTGTGAGAAATGGCCTTTTTTTTTAAAAAATCTCGGTGTTGGTTTTTCAAGACAAAAGGTCTGTTTATTCAAGATGTTTCATTTTAAAAAAAAAGGAATTTCGTGAAACGTAGACCATATTTAGATTCCTGGTCAAATTTCAAGTGAAATGGGACACTTCGGTAAGTTTCAAGAAAAAAAAATATAGAGGTGGGCTGACACTCCAAATATAAGGGGGGACAAATTTTCAAAAGAAACAGTTGGGTATAACTTTTGAACTCTAATTGAAATTTCAAAAACGCCATACATTTTCTGATCAGCAAATTTTTCAAGAAAGACGAAGTTTAGTGAAAATTCCTTTTTTAAATTGGGTGGAAAAATTTGGCTTTCAAACCAAATGGTGGGTTTTTTCGGTGTTTATTTTAAAAAGAGTTTTGGGAATTTCAAAAAACGGGAAAAAAAGATTCCCGGCAAATTTGATTGAAATGGGTCACTTTTTTAAGTTTCGAGTGTAAAAAAAAATAGTGGTGGGTAGAAAAGACCCATTGACAGAGGGACGAATTTCAAAAAAACTATTCTGCATAACCCTTTAACTAATTGGGCTTTCGACAAACGCCATACATATTCGTGATCAGCGTTGAATTCTGTGCAAAATAACCAAGTTTGGAAAAATAGGCCTGTTTTTAATATCCCCGGGCCGTAAGTTGGCTTTCAAGAAAATAGGTCGTTTTTTTTATTTTTAAAAAATTAAAATTTTTGTGAACCGTAGACCCGATTTAGATTCCCGGTCAAATTTTGGAAATGGGACACTTTTGTTAAAAAAAAAAATGTAGTTTTGGGCATGACACCGAAACAGACTATTGACAGAGGGGACGAATTTCAAAAGCAAAATTTGGGGATAACTTGAACTGATTGGGTTTTCGGGAAAAGCCATCCCTATTCGGATCAGCGTTTAATTTTTGTGCAAGAATAACTAAGTTTAGGAGAATAGGCCTGTTTTTAAAAAGGGTCGGTAAGTAGACTTTCGCCCAAAAAGGGTTTTCCCGTTTCATTTAAAAAAATTACAGGACTTTCGGGGAAAAAGGAGACCAATTTAGAAATTTCCCGGTCAAATTTTTTAAATGAAATTTGTCAAAATTTTGGGAAAATTTCCTTTGGGGGAAAAAAAATAGTGGTGGGATGACACTGGGAAAAAAACTATACATTGGGGGTGATTTAAAAAAAACAATTGGGCATAACTTCCGGAAAAATTTGACTTTTGACAAAAAGCCAAAAAAATATTCGTGATCAGCGTTGAATTCTTTTTTAAATAAAATAAAATTTTTGAAGAATAGGCCTGTTTTTTTAAAAACGGTCCGTAAGGGGTTTTCAAGACAAATGGGGCGTTTTTTTAAGATGTTTTTTTTTAAAAAAGTTACAGGGAAATTTTGGGAAACGTAGACCAGATTTAGTTTCCTGGTCAAATTTCAAGTGAAAGGGACACTTTGGTAAATTTCTAAGTTAAAAAAAATAGTGGTGGGCATGACACTGAAACAGACTATTGACAGAGGGGTCGAATTTCAAAAAAAAACAAAATTGGGTAATAACTTTTTTAACTAATTGGAATTTTGACAAACGCCATAAAATTTGTTGGGTCAGCTTTGAATTTTTGCAAGAAAAAACGAAATTTTTGTGAAATTGGCCTGTTTTTAAAATCGGTCCATAAGTTTTGGGTTTCAAACAAATAGGGGGGTTTTTCAAAAATGTTTAATTTTTTAAAAAATTACAGGAATTTGTGAAACGTAGACCAGATTTAATTCCTGGTCCCAAAATTTTGCGAAATGGGACACTTTGGGTTTAAATTTTTGGGAAAATTTTTTTTTTGTGGGCATGACACTAAAACAGACTATTGACATAAGGGGGCGAATTTCAAAAAAACATTTGGGGATAACTTTTTTAACTAATTGGGAATTTTTACCCAAAAGCCATACATATTTGGGGATCAGCTTTGGGAAATTCCCGTGCAAGGGGAAAAAGAAGTTTATTGGAGGTTCCTGTTTTTTAAAAAACGGTCCGTAAGTTGGCTTTTCAAGACAAAAGGTCCTTTTTTAAGATGTTTCATTTTTTTAAAAAAAATTACAGGAATTTTTTTGAAACGTAGACCATATTTAGATTCCCGGTGAAATTTCAGTGAAATTACTTTGGTAAAAATTTCTAGTGTAAAAAAAAAATAGTGGTGGGCATGACACTGGGAAAAAAACTATGGGGGACGAATTTAAAAAAAACAATTTCGCATAACTTCTGAACTAATTGGGAAATTTTTTGACAAACGCCATACATATTCGTGATCAGCTTTTTAATTATGTGCAAAGAGAAATGAAGTTTTTGTGAGAATTGGCCTGTTTTTTTAAAAACCCGGGCGTTAAGTTGGCTTTCAAGCCAAATAGGTCGGTTTTTTGGAAGGGTGTTTCATTTTAAAAAAATTAAAAAATTTCGTGAAACGTAGACCATATTTAATTCCTGGTCAAATTTCCAAAAAGAAATGGGGCAAATTTTTGGGAAGTTTCCAAAAAAAAAAAAAAATTTTGGGGGTGGGCATGACACGGGGGAAAAAAAACTATACAGAGGGGGCGAATTTTTTAAAAAAAACAATTGGGCATAACTTCTAAACTTTGGGAAATTTTGACAAACGCCATACAATTTTTCGTGATCAGCTTTGAATTCTGTGAAGAGAAGCAGTTTAGTGAGAATGGCCTGTTTTTTAAAATGGGTCGGTAAGTTGGCTTTCAAGCCAAATAGGTCAGTTTTTTCAAGATGTTTCATTTTTAAGAAAAGTTACAGGAATTTCGTGAAACGTAGACCATATTTAGATTCCTGGTGAAATTTCGAGTGAAATGGGTCACTTTGGTAAGTTTCTAGAATAAAAAAAAAATATAGTGGTGGGCATGACACTGAAACAGACTATTGACAGAGGGGACGAATTTCAAAGAAACAATTGCGCATAACTTCTGAACTAATTGGAATTTCGACAAATGCCATACATATTCGTGATCAGCATTGAATTCTGTAAAAGAGAAACTAAGTTTAGTGAGAAATGGCCTGTGTTTTAAAATCGGTCGGTAAGTTGGCTTTCAAGACAAATAGGTCGGTTTTTTCAAGGTGTTTCATTTTTAAAAAAAAGTTACAGGAATTTCGTGAAACGTAGACCAGATTTAGATTCCTGGTCAAATTTTTAGTGAAATGGGACACTTTGGTAAATTTCTAAGTTAAAAAAAAATATAATGGTGGGCATGACACTGAAACAGACTATTGACAGAGGGGACGAATTTCAAAGAAACAATTTGGCTTAACTTCTGAACTGATTGGATTTTCGACAAACGCCATACATATTCGTGATCAGCGTTGAATTCTGTGCAAGAATAACTAAGTTTAGTAAGAATAGGCCTGTTTTTTAAAATCGGTCCGTAAGTTGGCTTTCAAGACAAATAGGTCGTTTTTTTCAAGATGTTTCATTTTTAAAAAACAGTTACAGGAATTTCGTGAAACGTAGACCAGATTTAGTTTCCTGGTCAAATTTCAAGTGAAATGGGACACTTTGGTAAATTTCTAAGTTAAAAAAAATATAGTGGTGGGCATGACACTGAAACAGACTATTGACAGAGGGGACGAATTTCAAAGAAACTATTCTGCATAACTTCTGAACTAATTGGACTTTCGACAAACGCCATACATATTCGTTATCAGCATTGAATTCTGTGCAAGAGAAACGAAGTTTAGTGAGAATTGGCCTGTTTTTTTAAAATCGGTCGGTAAGTTGGCTTTCAAGCCAAATAGGTCTGTTTTTACAAGGTGTTTCATTTTTTAAAAAAAGTTACAGGAATTTCGTGAAACGTAGACCAGATTTAGATTCCTGGTCAAATTTTTAGTGAAATGGGACACTTTGGTAAATTTCTAAGTTAATAAAAATATAGAGGTGGGCATGACACTGAAACAGACTATTGACAGAGGGGACGAATTTCAAAGAAACAGTTGGGTATAACTTTGAACTAATTGAAATTTCAACAAACGCCATACTTATTCGTGATCAGCTTTGAATTGTGTGCAAGAAAAACAAAGTTTAGTGAGAATTGGCATGTTTTTTAAAATCGGTCGGTAAGTTTGCTTTCAAGCCAAATAGATCGGTTTTTTCAAGGTGTTTCATTTTTAAATAAAAGTTACAGGAATATCATGAAACGGAGAACAAATTTAGATTCCTGGTCAAATTTCGATTGAAATGGGTCACTTGGGTAAGTTTCTATTGTAAAAAAATAGTGGTGGGCATGACACTGAAACAAACTATACAGAGGGGACGAATTTCAAAGAAACAATTGGGCATAACTTCTGAACTAAATGGAATTTCGACAAAAGCCATACATATTCGTGATCAGCTTTGAATTCTGTGCAAGAGAAATGAAGTTTAGTGAGAATTGGCCTGTTTTTTAAAATCGGTCGGTAAGTTGGCTTTCAAGCCAAATAGGTCTGTTTTTACAAGGTGTTTCATTTTTAAAAAAAAGTTACAGGAATTTCGTGAAACGTAGACCAGATTTAGATTCCTGGTCAAATTTTTAGTGAAATGGAACACTTTGGTAAATTTCTAGGGTAAAAAAAAAAGTGTTGGGCATAACACTGAAACAAACTATACAGAGGGGACGCATTTAAAAAGAAACAATTGCGCATAACTTCTGAACTATTTGGAATTTCGACAAACGCCATACATATTCGTGATCAGCATTGAATTCTGTAAAAGAAAAACTAAATTTAGTGAGAATTGGCCTGTTTTTTAAAATCAGTCGGTAAGTTGGCTTTCAAGACGAATATGTCGGTTTTTTCAAGGTGTTTCATTTTTAAAAGAAAGTTACAGGAATTTCGTGAAACGTAGACCAGATTTAGATTCCTGGTCAAATTTTTAATGAAATGGGACACTTTGGTAAATTTCTAAGTTAAAAAAAAATATAGTGGTGAGCATGACACTGAAACAGACTATTGACAGAGGGCACGAATTTCAAAGAAACAGTTGGGTATAACTTTTGAACTAATTGGAATTTCGACAAACGCCATACATATTCGTGATCAGCTTTGAATTCTGTGCAAGAGAAATAAGTTTAAATGAGAATTCCTGTTTTTAAAAAACGGTCGGAAAGTTGGCTTTCAAGCCAAATAGGTCGGTTTTTTAAGAAGATGTTTCATTTTTAAAAGTTACAGGAATTTCGTGAAACGGGAGACTAGATTTAGATTCCTGGTCAAATTTTAAGGAAAATGGTCACTTTGGTAAGTTTCTAGGGTAAAAATAGTGGTGGGCATGACACTGAAACAAACTATACAGAGGGGACGAATTTAAAAAGAAACAATTGCGCATAACTTCTGAACTAATTAGACTTTCGACAAACGCCATACATATTCGTTATCAGCATTGAATTCCGTGCAAGAGAAATGAAGTTTAGTGAGAATTGGCCTGTTTTTTAAAATCGGTCGTTAAGTTGGCTTTCAAGCCAAATAGGTCGGTTTTTCAAGAAGATGTTTCATTTTTAAAAAAAAGTTAAAAGGAATTTCGTGAAACGTAGACCATATTTAGATTCCTGGTCAAATTTCAAGTGAAATGGGACACTTTTAGTGAGTTTCTAGGGTAAATTAGTGGTGGGCATGACACTGAAACAAACTATACAGAGGGACGAATTTCAAAGAAACAATGGGCATAACTTCTAAACTAATGAATTTCGACAAACGCCATACATATTCGTGATCAGCTTTGAATTCTGTGCAAGAATAACTAAGTTTAGTGAGAATAGGCCTGTTTTTTAAAATGGGTCGGTAAGTAGGCTTTCAAGCCAAATAGGTCGGTTTTTTCAAGATGTTTCATTTTTAAAAAAGTTACAGGAATTTCGTGAAACGTAGACCATATTTAGATTCCTGGTGAAATTTCGAGTGAAATGGGTCACTTTGGTAAGTTTCTAGTGTAAAAAAATATAGTGGTGGGCATGACACTGAAACAAACTATACAGAGGGGACGAATTTCAAAGAAACAATTGCGCATAACTTCTGAACTAATTGGAATTTCGACAAACGCCATACATATTCGTGATCAGCGTTGAATTCTGTGCAAGAATAACTAAGTTTAGTGAGAATAGGCCTGTTTTTTAAAATGGGTCGGTAAGTAGGCTTTCAAGCCAAATAGGTCGGTTTTTTCAAGATGTTTCATTTAAAAAAAAAGTTACAGGAATTTCGTGAAACGGAGACCAGATTTAGATTCCTGGTCAAATTTTAAGTGAAATGGGTCACTTTGGTAAGTTTCTAGGGTAAAAAAAATATAGTGGTGGGCATGACACTGAAACAAACTATACAGGGGGGATGTATTTCAAAGAAACAATTGGGCATAACTTCTGAACTAATTTGACTTTCGACAAACGCCATACATATTCGTGATCAGCGTTGAATTCTGTGCAAGAATAACTAAGTTTAGTAAGAATAGGCCTGTTTTTTAAAATCGGTCCGTAAGTTGGCTTTCAAGACAAATAGGTCGTTTTTTTCAAGATGTTTCATTTTTAAAAAAAGTTACAGGAATTTCGTGAAACGTAGACCAGATTTAGTTTCCTGGTCAAATTTCAAGTGAAATGGGACACTTTGGTAAATTTCTAAGTTAAAAAAAAATATAGTGGTGGGCATGACACTGAAACAGACTATTGACAGAGGGGTCGAATTTCAAAGAAACAGTTGGGTATAACTTTTGAACTAATGGAATTTTGACAAACGCCATACATATTTGTGATCAGCTTTGAATTCTGTGCAAGAGAAACGAAGTTTAGTGAGAATTGGCCTGTTTTTTAAAATCGGTCGGTAAGTTGTGACGTCTCTCGCGTCTTTCTGCTAACATAACTCCTATGTTCTTTGACGGCCACGATTAATGGCAAAACTTTTCCAACCCAATACCAAGAAGATAAACAAAGATATTATGCAAATGAGATATACTATAAAAGGATAGAAGCTTTGATGATAAGATATAGCGCGGCAAGCTTAGAGATAGTAGTGTGGAATTATTCTGATCGATAGCGTGACAAAGCTTAGTGTGAAATCTTGCAGATCAAGAGTTAGCAGTCCGATAGTTTGGAAAGAATAGAAACCTAAGATAAAGAAGTTGGAATCATCGTATATAAAGTTTATAGATATCATTCTTTAGGTAAAGGAAGGAGAACTGAAAAAGGTAATATTTGATATAAGTAATTAAGAATAGGGTTATTAAAAATAATTGGG
>BMAV01021689.1:0-10536 GCA_019973955.1 Trichonephila inaurata madagascariensis
AAATTAAACCCCGTTTTTTAAAACCGTCGGAAAATTTGTTCCATGTACATAAATAGACTTGAAAACATTGCATGAGCAAATGAGGTATGTTAATTATATTCCCAATTAAAGTGTCTAATTTTCCCAAAAAAACAAGGGGAAGACAATACCATGAATTGTGATTTCTTGTCATAAGGGTTTTGTGAGAATGCCTACCGATACCCAAAAAATTTAACTTAATTTAGAGTTTTGATTTAAACCTTAATTTAAAAATTTACTTTGTTTCAAACAGGGAAATTTCATAGGTGTTTATTTTGTTTATTTAATGTCTTTGGGAAAAAATATCGTTGCAATTAGTAGATAATAACAATTTTTTTGGTTTGTGCTGGTGTGAATTAATATTTGTATGATATGAGTGTTTGTGTGTGTGTGTGGGGTAAAAGGAATTATGGTTATTGAAAATCTTTTGTGTCTCTTGTTAATGATGTTTAACAACTGATTGAGGATTTGATGTATAAATTAGTGAAATATTATGATTTGATTTGATTCAATTTCTTTAAAACCAAAATTTTTAAATTGTGATGAACTTTTACGAAAAGGAAAAAAACCCAAGTGGGGATTTAAATTTTTTTGTATAGTGTACGTTTTATAGAATTTTGGGTTTGTTTATTTTTTACTTTTGTTGTTTTTTTATTTGGATTGCTGTCCGGTCAGTCTCATTGATATAAAACCCTTTCGGTGTGAAATGTTAGAACTAAACCCAACCGGGGGGGCCCATAGCAGTCCAGTGAAATCCCTTTTCAGGGGAAGGAGTTGTGACGTCTTCGATTGTGGGAACCCACCCTTTCACATTCTAAGTTTTATGGCCGAACAGTTGTGAGTGAAAAGGCCGGGGTTGGACAAGTGCACGTGGCCTTGGGGTCATTGTTTTGTCTGACCCCCCGGGCCCCCAAAACCCCCGGTCTAGGAGTTATAATGGTCAGAGAGCAGAAACCCCATTGACAATAGGCGTACCTGTATGAAAGAATCCTGTCACCTCGGGCGGTGTAAAAGAGAATGGGATTATGAACCCAGGCGGTGTGATGGATGGGGTGTTAAGAAGTTGGATAAAATTATGGTGCCCTTAGTTTGACGGACCAGGAATGATTTGTGTTTGCCGCACAAATAGTACGACTGTGGCCGGGACGAGGGCAAACTTTGGGGTGCCAGGGGAAGGCGAGGGGCGTGTTGGGACCCCCCCCTGGTGTTTAAAAAGGGTTTTGGAAAAGGGGAACCCCTGAATGGAAAAACTTGAAAGAGGCCCCCGGGTGGAGAAAACTGGAGGGGCCCTGAAAAAAAAAAAAGGTGGGGAGGATGCCTTTTGGGAAAAAAAATGGAATTCCCCGGGCTTGACGGCTGCACCGGTTTGGCTTTCGGACAAACTATAGTAAAATAGTGTAGTATAAATATGTAACTATGTAACCCATGAAACGAATAAATAATTCTTTTTTTTTTAAAATTAAGCCGGGCAATCTTTCATTTTTTTACCTACGACGTTACAACTTAAATTTATGTTAAATTTTTAAATTTTATGATTTATCATCAAGAGTTGATGTCTGAGTAAATTGTTTTTAAAAACTAAATTAACATCGTGGGAAAGCATTGAAGGCTTGGTAATTTAAAAATATTTGGTTTCCCAAAGACCTGTTATAAAAAGGGATGCGTTGATTCGGGAAAAACCTTGCTAGAGATTTAGGTATTGATCCCAAATTTCCATGTAAAACTCAGGAAAAGGGTCCATTTTTTGTTTTGAGGGGGGGGAGAGAGATGAACCAGCTCCAAATTCCTTCAGCAATTCCGGGTCTTTTCAGCTAATGGACAACCTTATTACGGTGCTTTCGATATTCTGCATTTTGTATTTTACTAATTTCTGATGAATCTCATAAAAGCCTGAAATGCCCGAATATTAAAATTTACAAATACGGGAAAGGGAAGTTTTTAAAAAAATCGTAAACCTTTGGAAATGATTGACCAAATATTTTGGAAAACAGCAATTGAGATCGGTGGGTAAAAACAGCTAATGGGATTTGCCTTATTAAATCGGAATTTTAATTTTTAAAAAAAATAAAATTTTGTAACTTTACCGTTTCTTAATTTCGGGGGAAAGGGAGTTTCAAAAAATAAAAAAAAATTTTTAAAAAAAAAAATAAATGAAAAAAGGGTTTTCGATTTGTAATCACCAAGGGAACTGAAACAAAAAAAATGGTTTCACCGAAATTTTGAAAAATTTTTCGTTCAAAAAAGCCGTTGTTTAAGTTATAAGGTGTGAGAAGGACGTTAACCTTTTGTTTCAGAGATTTATGCTTTAGTACTTTATTTTTTTTGGGGGTTTAAAATTTTAAAATACGTTATTTTTTTATATTTCAAATTAAAAAATATCTAATTTTTATTTAAAAGGTTGTATTTTTTTGTTTATTTAAGTAAAGTATTTTTTCGTTATTTTAACCTATTAGTCGGAAAAAGGGAGAGAAAAAAGGTTTTGCACTAAAAAATTGTACTTTATTTTTTAATGTTTTATTTTTTACTTTAATACATGTAGATGAGTTTATAGCGTCAACGGTTTATTCAAAGTATGAAAAGTTCTCTTGCAGGGGGGCCCAAATTTAGGTTCTTTTGGGTGGCCGAAACCCTAGGATCGCCCTTCCCCTCCCCCCTAGAAAAATTGATAAATGCGCAATTTTCCATTATGAAATATTTTCCTTATGGGATTAAATTAAAATTTTGTATTAAGAAAAGCTTGAAGTAAAATTTTTAAAGTCAAAGAAAGGGTTTAAAAATTTTGCAATATTTTTTTATCATAAAAATTTTTAAAAATTAAAAAAATGTGAAAAAAGGGCACTGAATTTTTTTTTATATTTAACGCGGTATTGGGTTTTTGGGCTTTAAAAAATATTTTTTTTTTTAAAAAAATTTTTTTAATAAAATATAATATATATATATTATATTTTTTTTAAAACAGTAGTATGGTTTTCTATTTAAATATTTCATTCAACTTTTAAAGTTTTTGAGAACATTTGAAAAAATTTCCCAAAAACAATTTAATAATGATATTAAGAACTTTTTAAATTGATAAATAATATAATTGCTTATAATAACCTACAAAATTTTTAAAAAGCTGTTTTTCTATTTAATCTAATTTTTTCCCCTTCCACAACTGTGAAAAATACGTTTTTTTGGGTAAGTTTAATGACAGAGTATATAAGGGGTAAGTTAAAAAATAATTTCCCCCACTGGGAATTGGTTAAAAAAATGAAAGCAAAAAAATAAAATTTTTTTTTAAAAGAAAGAATTAAAAAGATTGCAAAAACCAAACCCCCTTTTTAAAATTAAGGTTGTGCCTTCAGGTTTGGAGATTTTTTTCAAACCAAAAGTTTGGAAAGGGTTTAAAAAGGGGCCCCCCAAGGGAAACTTGGTGGATTTTTTAAAAAAACCCAAGGGAAACCGGGCCGTTTGAACGTTTTTTTCCCCACTTCCAGTATTTTTTTTTCCAACCCCTCCCCAAAATTTTCCCCCCAAAAAACGGGAAACAGAGGAAGTCGCTTTTTCGGACAGGTGATGCGGATGTTTTAAGGGGGGCCTTCACGGCGTGAAATGGTTTTTCATCCCCCGCAAATCCGGGGAAAAAAAAAAGTCTTCCCCTTTTTCCGACGGTGTTCCAGGCGGCCATTTGGTTGTTCCTGGGTGTCGAGGTAAATTTCGGGGCATCCATCGTGCTGACACTTTCTGTATCGAAGAATGTCGTTTTGAGCTCCTCGGGTTTCCCAAGTTTTTCCGCTACTCATCGATGGTGATACGCCGGGTTTGCTCTAATAATTCATCCACCTTCCCCCATTTTCATCTGTAGTGGCCGTACGCGTCCGTCCCCCCAGTATGTCCTCCCCCTTGCTGACGTCCATCACTGAATGGCACACCATCTCCCCACCATTTCTTCGACATCACACCTGGCCCATATACTTAGAGGGGTTATGAATTTCTGTTCCTGATACCCACGTGCCCCCATGAATAACCGCTCTCACTTCCTCCTTTGACCACGAATTCAAAAAGCACCTTCTTTCCATACCACCGGCCTCAAAAGGCTGGTTTCCCCCTTTTCGCAGGCACCGCAACAGCGCCATCGTTGATTTGCAGCGACCCACCCCAAAGGTGTATCGGTGACTTTTCGCGTTTTCCTGCGTGTTGCCTTTCGCCCAAAGCCCTTTCAAGCCCTTTCCCTATGCAAAGCCCCCATTTTTCTTTTTAGGACTTTTGAAGCTTATCAAGCGATATGACAAATGTCCAACGTACTTTACGAAATAAAAAAAAGGTATTCATATCTTTAAGTCCATTTATTTTTGATTTCAAAACAACTCGACCCCCGTGATTGGAAACTTTTTTTTCAACTTACCTCAAACAGGTTGTAAAATTTCCCCCCCCGGGTCCCCCTTTCCGATTATCGCGTGAGCTAGAGATAGGGGAAAAAGTCTTAATTTGACTTTATTAAGATCAAAAAATTAAACATCTAACAGATTAGATAATAATAATATATGTGAGAGTCTACAATGACAAAACACACAATATAGATAATACCGATATAACTTCCCGACCCCATATCAATAACTAACTCGCCTAAACTCAAAACAATACTATCACGTCCAATATTAAATTGTCAATCCTGCCTTTTTATCTCCGTCCAATCTTAATGGAAGTTGCGTTTGACCAATGGGTCTATATCAGGAATAACTTCTGTGTTGGGTTTTAAAAATCCCGGGCTATCATAACATTCCCCAAATTGCCACACGCTTACTTTATATTTAAAAGCTTTCTTTTGCAACTTTCCTTCACTCTTCCTTCCTTTGGGGTTTTTTGAAAAGATTGCCCTTAATTTTGGGCCCAAAGAAACCAAAGGCATTTTAAAGAAAAGACGCGTGAGCCCCTCACAACCCCAAGAAGCAAAACGTGATTTATTGAGGGGCTTTAAAGGCCCCAAAAATTTCGTGCCTAAATTTTAATTTTTTTTTAATTTTTTCACTTTTCCCTGTTTTTTTGATTTTTAACTTTGAATAGTCATTTTAACTATTAATTTAAATTCAACTTTCTTTAATTTTTAATTTTATCTAAAGTTTAATTTTAATATTCCTCCTTTCTTTGAACCTCCCCCAAACAATAAATTTCACCATTCAATGACCAACATTAACAGTTATGTATTTTAATACGGTAGATTCTCCTTTTTAAAACGATATGGGCGGGGCCCTTTTCCGGGGAAAGGGCCCAGGAAAAAACCCTATATTTTAGTTAAAAAAAAGGGGGACACCCCCTTTAAATAACTTTTCACTTTATACTTAAAAATTTTTACAATCTTCTTTCGCAGTGACCTCCTTCCTGTCGTATTTACAATGAAAACTTTGACAATTGGTTTTGAGAATTGGGTCTGTCACCCTGAAATAAAACTCTTGTTACTTTTACAACAAATTTTCCTAATACCATTAATTTCAAATTTTTTTTACATAATATATCACCTTTTTAAAATTACAACTTATTTTCATATATAGCCCCGTCTGGCTTTTCCAATTCTTTTCCCCTCAAATGCGCAGCCTTTATTGTTTTTTGTTGGTAGACTGTCACGCCACGTTTCCCCCAAAAAAGATGTACATTAATAGGGAAAAAATATAAAAAAATACATACACTATACAATTGAAACATTTTTTAATAAAAAACCCTTAAAACAAATAACCAAAGGAATTGTCGTATCTCAGCGAAGTTATAAAGAAAAAACTCATAATTACAAATTTTTTTTCCCTAATTTGGTTTTTTCAAGTCAAAGCTCAAAAAATACTATTTAAGCCTTTTTCTTGGCTTATAAATTTTAAATACCCCACCGTATTGCTTTCGGAAATTTTTCCGACCACTTTGTTCGAAAGAATATAAAAAAGAAACGACACACAAACCACACAACCTGGTTTTAACTTTTAGTTGGCGCCCCCTACTAGGACCCGAGGGGGGATAGATTGGCTGGTATTCACTCCTCCTTTCCTTTCCAGGCCATTTTGTTGTTGACTACCTCTTCTGGTATTCTTGCTACCTGACCTTGCTTGCTCTTTGAGGTAGGGTCTGTAGTGCTTTTCTCGGCTGTTCCTGGCTCGAACTGGTCTTCCTTGTTGTGTCTTCATCTCAATGGTTGGTCGGGACTCCACTCTTTTTTCACTTCTCGGTCTGAGGTTACCCACTTGTACTGGGCCCTACTGTTTCTTCTGTTCTGCCTCTTTTTCTAAATTCTCTTTTTCTCACATATAGTCCCATTAACTGAGCTATCTTCTGGACTTTCTAAATATCTATAGATATGACCAAATTCTGAGTCTTTCCTTTGCTCTTCAATTAACTGTTCTCGTGACATAAGTACCAAATCTTTGATTATTGCACAATTAACTTTCTCTCCTATTATACTTTCAACCCGGTTCCTTGACAAAACGTCCGCCACCGCATTTTGAGTTCCACGCCGATGTTCCCATTCTATATTAAATTATGCTAATTTTAATGCCCATTGGATCATTCTACTCGACAAATTTTTCCCATGTGTTAAAATCTTTAAAAAGCAGCGTGATCAGTAATGACTTTAATCGGCAGTGAACCAAAATATGTTCTGTATTTATTCAGAGCCCAAACTACTGCTAAACACTCCCTTTCTGTTACAATGTAATTCCTCTCGGTACCGCTAAGCGTACGCGAAGCAAATACAACCGGTATCTGTTCCTGGTTTAGAACCGCTCCTAGACCTATTGAAATTGCATTCGTAAATAACTCGAAAGGCTTTTTGAAATCCGGCAATTTTAAATCTGGCGATTTCGTTATGGCCGCCTTGACCGCATCGAATGCCTTCTGCGCCTTTATTGACCAACAAAATTTCTTAAGTTTTCGTTTAAGATTATAAAGGAGTTCGCAAAGATCAGCATAATTTTTAATAAATTTCACGTATTACTGGGACATACCTAAAAATTTGGACACCTCTTTCGAATTTCGTGGTGGTTTCATCTCAAGTATGGCTCGAACTTTTGTCTCATCCGTTTTAATTCCCTCCTTACTCTAATAATTAAACCTAAATATTTCAATTCGTCACATTTATCTTTATTTATAGTTAACCCTCTACATCTCGTAATAATCGAAAAACTTCCCTTAAATGTTAAATATGGTGAGTGAACGATGGAGACGGTATGATGACATCATCCATATACAGATTCACAGACTCCCTATCACAGGTTTTAGGATTAAGTCTATTGCTTTCTGAAAATTGGGAGCTGCCCCTGATAAGCCAAATGGCATACGCCGAAATGCGTAGGTGCCACTCTTTACTACAAACGCTGTCTTAACAATATCACTGGGGTTTACTGCCATTTGAAAGTACTCCAATCTGAGGTTAATTGCTTTCATAATCGTTGTATGAGGTATATTCATTATTAAATCATCTATTAAGAGGGTAAGGGATATTCTGTAATCGAGTTAAGTTTCCGATAGTCGACCCAAATCTATATTCTTCCGGAATATCCAGTGGTAACCCATTATTTTTTCTACATAATACAATTGGTGACGCGTACGGGGATTGAATCGGAATTATGGTTCCCTCCTTCAACATTTTCTCTACATGATAATCGAGTATTGCTTGTTTCACCCTATTATAACGATACGGATGTGAAACAACAGGTGGCTTATCTCCCGTGTCAATTACATGATATAAAACATGTGTAAGCCCCGGTTTATCTGAAAATAATCCCTTAAAACTATTAAACAAATCCCGCAACTCCTGTTTCTGTTTTTCCTCCAACCTAGTCTTAGAAAGGTCTATTTCTACAATTCCTTCTTCAATCGTTTTAACCACCGTATCAATTTGCGAATCGGGAATCGCAAACGATTTCCGATCAAAGTCAAAAATAATCTTCGATCCACTAATAAAATCCACCCCGAGAATACATGGGTATTCTAAATCTGCCAACACACGAAACAACCGAGGCTTTTCAAACTGCTTAATTCGAACATTCAATTCTACAATTCCAACATTCTGACATTTAGCTCCCTGTGCCGTGATCTTCTGAGCACGCGATTTTTACTTGCTTATAAAAAAAATATTTTCTGTATATCTCCTCCGATATAAATGACTTCTCTGCTCCAGTGTCCCATAACGCTTTCGTAAAAATATCATTTAACAAAATAGGAACATATTGGAGTTCCACTGGAGACATATATATCGCAGAAAGTTTAATCGGTACCTCATCTGACTGAGTATGATCACTTTGAACATCACTAACTTTCAAAACATTCAATCGTCCCCTTTGCCTCCTATCGCCTTGACTAAAATTCTCACTCGAGTTCCTATTTCTGTGGTCCCCTCTACTAAAATCGTCATTTTGACCCTCATTTCTAAATTGGTATTCCCTATCGTTAAATCTTCGATCATCCTTCTGAAGACTATTCCTACTATCGAACCACTGATTCCCTTGACGGCCTTTCTCATTGTTACCCCTATAATCATGTCTGCCATTACTCGGTCTACGCACAACTTCCGAATTTCTCCAATTTCTTCGACTATCATCAGCATTAGACATCCTACGCTCATTCCAACCTCGTCTTTCAACATTAACACTATTCCTCGAACCCCGCATTGCTTTGCATGTGAATATCTTTCCTCAAACATAGCTAAGACCTCCAAAAGTTGGATCATGTTTTGTGGATTTCGAACCTCGACATAATCCTGGACTTGTGGTTCGAGTTTAACGAAAATATTATCCACTAAGGCTTCCTGCGACATCCCCAGTTCTAGTTTTTTTTTAAAATTCAGTTGGCTCCTGGTCTCTTCTCTGCTGAGACGCGTAAAACTTTATCTCTAAATCTTTCTTATTCCGTATGGCCGGGAATGCTTTTGACAACGCTGCTTTTAACTGCGCAAAATCCGTGGCGGTATTCTGCACTAACGCTAATCCGAATATCTGATACCAATCTTGGGCCCTCCCGGAGATGACCTTTCAAATAAGCACATGATAAATCACTGGGTATTTCAAATAATCTTATTTGATTGTCAATACCTTCCAAAAATTCATTCATATTCTCTGATCCGGAAAAGTACACTTCTGGCAAAACATTAAACCCATTCGCTCCTCTTACCTCGGGGTCTTATAAATTAAATTTCGTTGGGCGCCAGTGTAAAGTTGCCCCCCTTGGGTGCCCTTCTCCTTGATTATCAGCGTGAGCTAGAGGTGTAGGAATAAATGAAGAACTAGGAGCTGCCATGATCTTAATTTGACTTTAAGATCTTAAAACTTAAACATCTAACAGATTAGATAATAATAATATATGTGAGAGAATCTACGATGACAAAACACACAGTATAGATAATACCGAAATAACTTAACGTGGACCACCATCAATAACTAACTCGCCTAAACTCAATTCCAATACTGTCACAGAACCTAATATTAAATAGTCAATCCTACCTTAATTTCGATCTACCGATCCAATCTTAATGGAATTTGCGTCTTTACTAGAGTGCAATGGTATGCACCTTGACCTAATGGCTCTATGTCAGGAATAACTTCTGTGTTGGTTGTCTCCTCACAATTGAATGACGGACTATCATAACATTCCCCAAATTGCCACAGCGCTTACTCTTACTTCTGATATTTTAAAGCTTACTAATTTGCATCTTTCCTTCACTTCTTGGGTTTTGGTTGGAAAAGAGTTGCCATTAATTCTGGTCCCAAAGAACCCAAAGGACATGTTAATGAAAAGACGCGTGAGCCCGTCACAAGGTCAGTGGTGTAACGTGCACCCGTCATCGTGGAGTTGCCCAGGATTCTAGGGGTATCAAAGCCTATGTTATGTTATGGTTTTGTAATAAATGTAAGATCCGGCTTGGAGCGCAAAACCTGACTTTGCAGGGGAGGGGGGCTAATATTCTCCGTTACGCCACTGATACAGGTGCTTATCAAAATATTGGAAACACCTTAGATTTATAAAGAACCCTTTATAAGTATGGCTTAGGACCATCTTTGGCATGTGATACAACTTGGATTCGATTATGATATGTGTGAACTAACGATATCTTCTCATCAATTCACTATATTTCAAATTTATGATATCTATGAGTAATATTTAATTATATATAAATAGATTGAATAGTATGAAATTTATAGCCTCAGAAATATATTAAAGGGCTGACAGGTATTTTTGATGAGTATTTTCTTATACAGGCCTTGAAAACTATACGCACAAACTAAGAAAGGTTAGAGAACCGCACTGTTTTTGCAGTGGAAATCGGACTAATAATATAATAACAAAAAAGGGTCTATTTTTTTGTTTAATACTGAAAAGTTAGAAATTTAACAATTTTTATGAATTTATTCGAGGAGTAAATGTAGGTATTGAAAGCAACATCCAAGAGCATTGTTCCGCGCATGGTACAGTCAAGAAATGAATTGTCCACGCTTTTCGTAAACTCATATTTTGCAGTTAAGTTTAGTTTAAACTAAGTAATTTAAGTCTCAAAATATAATCGAT